>CABEEJ010001352.1:20818-34936 GCA_901482245.1 Timema douglasi | reverse complement strand
GGGAAGGGGGGGGGGGGAAATCTCGCGAAGGCGCCAAATAAATAAGACGAATCGATACCAACCAAATGTTTCCTACACAAGTATTTTGTTTCATTTTATTTCTCACTCTATCTGTCTTTTCCTTTTCTTTAGTTCTGGGGGAAAAAAATATGGAAGATACGTTTTTACTCTTTAAAAGAGTAAGAAAGTGAGGAGGAGACAAAATATAAGGTTACGTGTCCTTTTGTTCTGCGTGTTTTTTTTTATATTTTCTTTGTTCCTTCATGACTGAAAAACCTGAAAGGTTGAGAACATAAGTAAAAGTTTCAATTTCCCAGCGGTAGGTTCGACCACGTGGTCAGTACGGTCCTAGGCTTAGAGAAGAAAGGCTAGACATTGTGGTTTCTCAGTCCAAATCCAAGCGAATACCAGGGAAGTAATGCTCACAACGTCGGTGCTACATAGTATTAGAGAAAGGAGGCTATACATGGAGGTTTCTCACTCCAACTCCAAGCGGATACTAGTGTAGCTTCTTAAAAAAAAAAGTCACTACGACAATTCTAGATATTGGGAGAAAGCGTAGATGAAATGCACCGGCATTCTAATTTAGAAAAGAAGTGATAAGCCGCATATGACAAAGGCAAACTCTATCACGGATTTGAACCCCAACCTCTCTTTGACAAACAAACTAGTCCAAAAATAAGAAAGAAGAGTTAGACGATTAGACCACCGATCAGGAAGGAGGTATAACCCGATTTTCTTACGAATGGCCATAACTGACAGTTATGAAATTTATTAAATCTACTTTCATGTATTCATACGCCATGTCATGTTATCTGAAGCTGTCAATTTTTATACATATTATTAATAGCTATAAAATAACACTAATAATATAATAAAATGTTATCAAATTTGACCCCAATTTTTTTTTTCTAGAATGTGTTTCTAATGTACATTCGTATAAAAATAAAGGCATAGTAAACAAATAAATGTCCGAGGTAGAAGTTAACCTTTTATAAATATCGATGTGGAGGGTCCGAACCCTAGTACCATACCTCAAAACCCGCCTCGGTGGCAAAGTCGGACAACGCGCTAGTTTCGTGTTGAGCTAGACTGCTGAGGACCGGGAGATCGAGATTCGAATCTCACTCGGGTGAACCGAGAGGACGGTCCCCGCCTCCCCCAAACGATATTTTCCACTCTCCCTCCACGCAAATGCGGGTTTCTTTTTCCTGTAAATTCAAACTTCCCGATCCCTGACACATTAACGTAATTAGTACTTAAGCGTATAACCCGAACGGGTAGTAAGACGCGGTACTGAATTAGCCATACCTCATCTGGTATGTGTGGGGAATATACATGTCCTATCAATGGTGATACGGTCGGCCGGGCGGGTGAGCCCAACCATTGAGACCAGTCCCATTCAATCGGACATCGAGACTGATTACTTCGATTGATTCAACTGAGGAGGGAGGGGGGGGAGGCAAATAAACAGCTACCCTGACTAAAGGGAGTGGATCGGCTTTCATTTACAAATTGAATAAAACAACTATATTAAAATGAAGTACATATTAAAGGGGATTGGATGTTTATAATTACGTAAATCAGCCTTTATCTGACTCATCTCCAAATGGATTGAAAAATGACACCTGGACATGGTTCGATTCCCGTGTCCAGGTATAATATTTTAATTTATACTAATTTTATTTAGCACCGCGCCTTACTAACCATTCGGGTTATACGTTAATGTACTAATTACGGTAATGGTTTTAGGGATTAGGAAATATATAATTAGAAGACGCGTAACCGCGTGGAGGGAGAGGTAAAAACCATTTAGGGTAAAATCCCCCCTAGTACACCTGAACCAGATTCGAACCTCGATCTCACCGTCACTAGCAGTCTAGTCTATTGTGGGAGTAGCGCGTTAGATCATGAAGCCTCCGAAGCGGGTCCACGAATATATCTTGAAACACAGAAACTAATGTGATCATCAATAGAATAATTTATATATGATGGCATGGACTTGAGAAGATCAGGTGGACAGACAAAGATGATCAATGAACAAGTCCTAAGAAGAGTGGGTGAGAGAATAACCATTTTGGATGCGATTCTTCTATACAAAGCAAACTGGATTAGACACCTCCTCAGGAGGAACTGTCTTCTGCACGACGCCCTAGAAGGAAAGGTTGGGTGAAGAAGGGGTTTGGGAAGAAGGAAGATTAAAATATGGGATGACTTAAAGGAAAACGGAGGAAAATATTAATTTAAATAAACTATATTTAATTGGTTATCAAGCTCAAAATTAAAAGAGAATTGTAAGAAACAGTTGATATCTGATAATAAATATTTAATATTTACATGTTGTAGTCAACAAAATAATATGTTTTCTTGTAACTAAAAATAATTACAGTATTATTATTATTATTACGTCTTACTACCCGTTCGGGTTACACGCACTTACGCTAATGTGTTATGGTAGGGTGATTGCGAGATGAAATGGAGGACTTACAGTTTAACGAGGGATCCGAACCACGGTGGAGGCCTGGAATTCCACACATTCACAAGTTGTGATTAATACACGTCTTGTCAGAGGTGAAGGAAGGGTTTGGCGATCAGATAAATCTATGCCGGGACCTAGGGTTGAACCCCGGACCCCGATCATAGAAGTCTTGACACCTTACCACTAGACCACCAGATCATTTTAATAATATTAATTACAGTAAATATCACGTGTTGTACATCAGTTAAATAAATGAAAATTTGACTAAACTCATTCAAGTGTAATTCAAAATTCGTTAAAATACTCTACCCCTGTATTCTCGCGGTTAATCCGAATTTTCGCTAATTCGAACAAGCTTCTGAACCAATTAGTTCGGATTAATAAGGTTCTAGAGTGTATATATATATANCGGATTAATAAGGTTCTAGAGTGTATATATATATATATATATATATATATATATATATATATATATAAACTCAAATATCCATAAATTACATTCACAGCCCGAAGCATAGCAATTGTATCCAAATGCTCTTCATTAAAAATATAAAATAAAAATCTCTATCTCCTTTAAAAAAAAGATAGGGTGGTTTAATAAATCACTTGTCTTCCTATAAAATATACATATAAAATGTTAGAAGAGGTATCCGCTCTAAATCTAAATCCTTTGAATAAATCCAAGTGTATTTTTAGTAACAATAAAAAAATAAGAGTAAGGGGTGAATTTCTTTACTCTCCTGTGGGAGTTGAAAACTAGGCTGAATGGCGATTGGATTGTCTTCTTATTGGATTCCACCTCACGCCTTACTTTTTCATAGAAACTCTTTGGTGTTCTTGTTTCCCAGCATGTATCTGTTCTTGTGGTTTTATTAAAAACACCAACATCTCTCTTACATGACCTCCAAAACCAAAATGTATATCTTTGCTGTTAGACAACACAATAAAATAAGCAAATTCACTTATATTTCTACTGTCCGTTTAAATACTCAAAATGTCAGAATCTATATTTTTCGAACTTCAATTTGACCAGTTTTATTGTTACTATTATTTTTAAACAAATGATAAAACATTACTATAACACAAAACAAAAGATAACTTTGAAACTTATACAAATGTATGTTAAGGAAATCTTTATGCAAAAATCTTGGGAATTAACAAAGTATTAAATACTATGACGCCTAAAAATTGATCGTTATGATAAATTGATCTTGAAATTCTATTTATCATATATAGTTAGATTTGTGATAATAATAAACTTTTAGGAATTACGACTATAGGTTTCTTGCGGTCAATTGATAATAACTGTCAAAAGTTACAGCTACATATCACATAACTTGACGTATGAATACATGAAAGTAGAGCCAGAAACTTTTCCCCAAGGAAAGAAGATGAAGTTTCGGGTATATGATAGAACATGAGATGGAGAACTCAATTTGGACAAGACAACGAACCTGTCGAAAGACAGGACACCTAATAATAATAGTAATAATAAAATTAAATATACATTTTATTTATTATATCTTTTCCCCTATAAAGGTGAGGTATGAATTATCTATCAAACGGATTATCATTTTCTCTCTATCAATGATAGCTTATGCATCATATAATGTGCAAAAAAATAATAATTCAAAATTTCAAAAAACACATTCATAAAGGAAAGCTGAAATTTTAAATAAATAATAATTTGGTTCAACATAAATTTTTTTGAGCTCTATTCTCTCTTAGTTCAGTCGGTAGCATGTATGTCTACTTAGCTCAGGGTACCGGGTTCGATTTAATAAATGTAATAGTGTATGTTGTTTTCAACACTGATTAAGTGTAAGAGAAGGGTAACGCCTTTAATTCACCAGATAAATAAAGACCATTAATTTATTATTATTATTATTAGCACCGCGTCTTACTTACTTCGGGTTATACGCACTTACGCTAATGTGTAATGGTAGGGTGATTGTGAGATGAAATGGAGGACCTACAGTTTAACGTGGGATCCGAACCACGGTGGAGGCCCAGCATTCCCCACATTCACAAGATGTCTTGTCAGAGGTGAAGGAAGGGTTTGGCAATCAGATAAATCTGTGCCGGGACCGAGGATTGAACCCCGGCCGCCAGCACAGAAGTCTGACGCCGTACCCCTAGACCGCCAGGTCACCAAGATCATTAATATTATTCCTGACATAGCCAAAAAATCTACCATTTTCACAGCGATAAAATGACGACTGAGAGCTGAATGCTGTGTCTTTTCTAGATTTAACTAAGTGGTCTATTGATTTAATAAACCGAATAAATAAAAATAAATAAAAATAAATCCATCAAACTGTCATAACCACGGAACAATGTTTGAATATTTAGTTTGATTTTCATAACTCGATTGGCTGACAAGTGCTGGCTTAGCTTATTCGAAGTAACGAACTGGAAAGTTTGCAGAGGAGTGCTGACAATTCATAACAATAATCGAACTAGTTGGCGGGGTATAAGACATTTATTTTTTGGCATCGTGGCTGTCACAATTCCATCGATATCGCAGACTCTGTCCGACCCCATCTTCGGGTCATCAGTAACATTTGTACCTAGAGGGCCAAACATGTTCAAACTGTAGCTTGTTTTTACTACTAACCCTGTTACTTAGAATATTTATCCCCGCGTCTTACTAGCCGTTCGGGTTATACGCTTAAAGTACTAATTACTCTAATGGATTAGGACTTGGGAAAGTTGAATTAGAGGAAGTGAACCCGCATTTGAATGGAGGGAGAGGGGAAAACCATTTAGGAAAAACCACCCCCAGTTCACCCGACCTGAGATTCGAACCTCGATCTCCCCGTCCTCAGCAGTCGAGCTTCAACACGACAAGCGCGTTAGCCAACTACGCCACCGAGGCAGGTCCTGTGACTTAGAAACATGAGAAGGTTATCGTATAAAATAAACTATTTAAGAACAATATTGTTCCATAATAAGTATCCTTTTAGACAAATGAACACTGTAATTATCACCAAAATGTTTCGTCAAGTTTATTCAAAACTCTGGCAAAACGTGCTGTTAATTTATATACTCATAAGTCTCGTCTATAAATAGATTGTCAAATTGTTCCCAACATTTTACCCCTTTAACTAACTTCTGTTTTATATCTAACACTAAATAATACTCGTTTCCAAAGAGTTCCTAAACATGTTATAGAAGACATGAAAGGAAAGTTTCACTTAATTTTCGTCCCGTCAAACTTTCCCGAGTATTTCAAGAGAATGGGAGTTATGTAGCCGACTTAGTTTGATGTAAGTTTAATACGTAGACCCCCCCTCCCCCCGACCCCACCATACCCCTTTTCACTCCCTAATAGTATCTTAATAAAGGCAGAATATTCTACAACCAGTCAGAACCTTCAGATGGCGCGCTAAATTTATTTCAAGTTTTCCTCTCTCGTCTGTTTAAGGCGGGGTTGTAGGGAAAGCGAGAAACTGTCAAGTGTTTTTGCCATTTTTATATCAAAACTTTTTTTTTTTGTAAAAATAAATCAAATATCGCTCCAGTAGAAACATAAGAGTTCAATTTTCTTCACACGGTGATATCAACAGTTGTTGAATATCTCTCAAAGATGTTCTGGGATTTAATGACAACTTTTTCTCTCAATTTAAGAAGTTTCTCCTCTAATGCCGCTATGCTCATGACAGATATTCAACAACTGTTGATATCATCAGGTGAATAATAGTAAACTATATGTTTCTACTGGAGCAATATTTTATCTATTTGACAACACTTTTTTTTAATGTATAGCACACTGCAAAACAATTAACGTCTCTTGGACTCCACACACTCCAACCTCAAGTGTAGGGCTCAACCAAGATCAACCAAGATCAATAATATCATAAAAAAAACCAATGTCATTATTATTATTATTACTACTACCACGTCTTACTACCCGTTCGGGTTATACTCACTTAAGCTAATGTGTAATGGTAGGGTGATTGTGAGATTAAATGGAGGATCTACAGTTTAACGTGGAATCCGAACCACGGTGGAAACCTGGCATTCCCCACGTTCACAAGAAGTCTTGTCAGAGGGGAAGGAAGGGTTTGGTAATCAGATAAATCTGTGCCGGGACCAAGGATTGAACCCCGGGCCCTCAGCACAGAAGTCTGACACCTTACCCCTAGACCACCAGGTCACCACCAATGTAATTATTTTCAAATGTACTACACCTATAAAATATATTTTTAAAAAAACAATCGAAGCTATACCGACTGAGCGGCCACCTTTGTTAGCAATAATAGTGCCAACATCTGCGGATAAAGGGTGTCATCTGGTCAGCAGAACAAACCCTCCAGCCATACATCTCAGTTTCCTAGAGAATTTCTGCTACTTCTTTATTCAATTAGCTCCTCATATTGTTCTCACGAAGCCGAGTTTGACCCCGTTACCGACCCACTGATTAACATAAAATCCCGGAGGCGCCGGGGATCGAACCCGAGACCTCTGTATCTATGGCCAAGAGCTCTGACCACTAGACCGGAGAGGCGAGCTAGTGCTTGTAAGATAGATTGTACACGAGTGGCGAGATGTGTAAGATGTAATTGATATTTAATTTGCTTATTTAGCAGTATCAGGTATCGTATTATTTAATTAAAAATAACACCTAGACACGAGAATCGAACAAGGGATCCTCGTATCTACCTTAAACTATGAGTGAAGAATAACGCAGACCAGGCATCATTTTCTTCAAATTTAAGGATATAAAATTATTGCCAATTACAATCAAAAAGTGTACGTTGAATACATATATTAAAATTTAAAATAGCACATTACTCCACAATTGATTATTCATTTGAATTTAAATATTCCTGAACCGGTTACTCAGACACTGAAGGGAGTCGAAGAAAGAAGGGGAGGTAAAGGGTAGGGGAGGGGAATTTCATCAAATAGAGTGAAGGTATCCAAGGAGGCCATAAATCTCTTGATTCTCGCCAGGTCAAGGGAAGTATTGAAGTGTCCTTTCGGAGAGAAAAAAAGAAAAGCTCACTTTGACCTTGACCTGTCAACCCAGTCCCCCTCCCCCTGACGGGTAGTTGAGGGGAACACAGATTGAAGGAGGCCCCACCGCCTTGTAGAAAAGAGGACGATTTCTCCGGGTCACCGCGGAGTTGACGACGTACGCGTCGTTGTTGGGGCTTTTGTTGGATCGTTCCCTCACACGCTATTGTCCCCCGAAGACGCCCCTGTTTGTTCAGAGGAGGGGGCGGGGGGGGGGTGGAAGGAACACGGGACGAGGAAACTAAGTGTTTTTCACTGTTAGTACTAAATTATTGGGGGCTCCTTTGAGAACAATATCTAGGGGAGAAAAAAACCCATCGTCGGCTTATCAACACTCTTAGTCTTTCAATCGTTTATTAATTTATTTAGTTTTCTGTCACGGCGTCTTACTACCCGTTCGCGTTGTACGCGTTTGTACTAGTGACATCACCATTGGCAGCATAAAACCACAATCGAGACGCCTGTGGCTGTCATATCAATGCCAGGCTCTTAGTATTAGACGATATCCACACGTCCATTACAGACTCTGCCTTAAAATATGAGTGAAGAATACTCTCGTAGTAGACTAGACTGCCGATGACGGGGATATGAGGTTCGAATCTCGGCTGGAGGTAATGAGGGTGGTTTTCCCCAAAATGGTTTCCCACTCTTCCACCGCGCAAATGCGAATACACTTTCCTTAAATATAGCCTTCCTAATACCTAAAACCATTAGCGTAATTAGTGCATACGTGTATATTCCGAACGGGTAGCAAGACGCGGTGCTGTTTTTTTTTACAGTGAAGAATGACCCTGAGCAAAGGAAAATCCCTTGATAGAGTATTGGGACGCTAAATCATAGGTCGCGTGTTCAATTCCTGTGTCTAAGTGTTATTTTCCAATCTATTCGAAATATAGTAAGTGCTCAGAATGGCCTGAATAGGCCTGACTACAAGCCTGCAGTCGCCGTGTCGTTGAATGCAGCACTCTTTCAAAAATATCAGCTGTTTTGGAATAACTCAAAACATACCTAGTCAACCGGTCGAGAGATATCGAGTGTGGTATATAAACAGTTTAATGGAATCACTTGTCTGTAGCTCAGAAACAAGGTCAAATGGGACAAATGTTTGTATCAACTTTTTTTTCCCATTGTTTTTATGTCTCCGTCTGACATGAGTCCAAATGTTACTTTACACCCTGTATAGTCACTACGGCCGGGTATGTAATGTTGGCGTACTTCCCAGATTTAAGTCAGTTTGTAGGCCGTGTGGTGAGATAATCTGTGTGATTATAAAGGACACGCTAAATTCATCAATTTAAAAAAAACCACACGTTATTCTAGCCAGTCGGTGAGCAAAAAAAACCCAACCCCAATCAAAGTTTATTTTTAAACTTTAATACACCCGTGAGTGGGTTCGACTCATGTAGAGAATATTGGGCTTCCTCTCAGACTCTCTTGGTTCGAATTCCAGCCAAAGGTCCAAGCGAATCATCCTTGTTGTACTTTTTTTTCTTAAAATATTTATTTAAGTACTAGTTCGTTTAATTTAGTTTGTTTTTCCCCCCTCCCCGGGGCTATTAGCGATGCTTATATCCTAGTAAGAAAGAATGTTTCGACTTCTTTTGTTTTTAACAAATGAAAGGTGGTGTGCGTGTATGATAGAGAGAGAGAGAGAGAGAGGGGGGAGAGAATGTTGTGAAGGAAAAGATGGCGGTGATTATCTGAGCAAAAGGAGACTCAATTTTATAGACTCTAAGAAGAAGTATTGTCTATCTTATTCCTTTCCCCCGTCTTTAGTGAGAAATCGAATGTTCCCGTCTGGAAAGAGTTTGTGCGGGTTTCTTCATCTCACTTGCAAGGGACGTGAATCAAAGAATCGTTCTAGGGGTGTACAAGACTGAGCTCCGTGATGTTATACAGGGGAGATATATAATAAATGTGACGTGGCCCAACACAAACTGTCCCACTCCTTTGTCTAAATTATACTTGTATCTCGTAAGATATGTGAAAATAAACTGTAGAAACATAATGCGAGGTAAAAGGACATCGTATTCCAACTGAGACCATACATGAAATAATAAACCCTGTTACAGAAACGTGAAATTCTTAGGTACAAAGCAAACTGGATCGGACACATCCTTAGGGGGAACTGTCCTCTACATGACGTCATAGAAGGGAAGGTTGAGGGAAAGAGGAGCTTACGAAGGAGGAGGATTCAAATATTGGATGACTCGAAGGAAAGAAGAGAATTCTGGGAGCTGAAGGAGGAGGCAGAGGACAGGGTGCGTCGGTGGTATAAGTTCACCGACAAAAGAACTGGACCTGTCGTGAGACAGAACACCTAATACTAATAAACAAACACTTAACTGTCCAGTAAATTTTCAACTACCCATTTCCCAAATTTATATTTGCTTATAACTCAGAAAAATAATGATTTTATGAAATATTATTTTAAATAAGAAAGGTTTATTTTTAATATTACTACACCTTTGTAAAGATAAGTCGTTTCGTATCTTAGAGAATTGTGGAGATATGATAAAACCTGGAAACATTCGTTAATGTAAAGTACCCTCATGGAAAAATTAGCTACACCGGTTTGTTTGTAATGTTAAACAGGGTAATTTAGAGATAACTTTTTTAGTTGAATATTTTATCAAATGGCCCTAACGATTTGATTTAAAATGGGTATCAGTTAAATGTATTACATTATCAATAGCTATGTGTATATTTTTACTAAATAAATCATTCTATATCAGTTTATTGATGACCGATGTTAGTAAAATTTTAATTAAAAAAATATATTTAGCGATTTGATTCAAAATTATATTCGTGGGACTATTTTACATTATCAATAATAATATATATTCATTTTTCTAAAGTAAATTAATTTAAGAGTAGTTTACTTACTATAAATTATAGGCAATTTGATTATTTTTTAAATTGCTTTGAAGATCGAGTTCAAAATATGTATCTGTGAATATGTGTTCATAATAGATAAGAATGAGTTTTTATTTTAGCATATAATAAAAAAGTTTATCAAAAACAGCCCTTAGTATACCCAACCGGAATTATAGCCTCATATCTCCCGGTCATAAACAGTAATCTAATCACTTGAAACCAACAAGGCGTGAAAATAGAACAGTAAATTTTTTTTAATCAATCGCAACACCCCTAACAAAAAAAAAGGGATTTTTCTTTTGAAGTCCCTGGGTCCTAGTCTAAATTGGTTTGAAGCCTCGGTGAATGAAACCGCATCCCCGCGTATAACTACCTATTATGCGGCGGAGCTTCAAATAAACGCGGTCGAAACCTACACCCCGAGTTAAATCGACTCTTGGGATAAAAATGACCTAACAGACACAATGATTGTTATCATCAGGTTAATTTTTGTCTGGTTCTACGCTTATGTACAGTAACCCCGTGGCTTCTTTGGTGCTGAGTGATCGCTTTGAAAAGTTACCAGACCAAATTATGTATCCCTACGCCGAACCATGTGATCTGCAAAAACATGTGTTTAACAGCTGTCACTTTTGACAGTCAAAATGTAGGTACATACCAAAATGTTAACTGTCAGAAGTCAGCTGTGAGCTGTCAGTCAGCACCAAAGAAGCCACGGGGCTACTGCACTAATTAACCTAATGTTATATTTATAGGAAGTGTATCCGCATTTGAGTGGAATAAAAGCGGGAAAAACCACCCTCAATATTATTATTATTATTATTAGCACCGCGTCTTACTACCCGTTCGGGTTATACGCACTTACGCTAATGTGTAATGGTAGGGTGACTGTGAGATGAAATGGAGGACCTATAGTTTAACGTGGAATCCGAACCACGGTGGAGGCCTGGCATTCCTCACATTCACAAGATGTCTTGTCAGAGGTGAAGGAAGGGTTTGGAAATCAGATAAATCTGTGCCGGGACCCTCAATACACCCGACCGAAATTCTAACCTCGCTCTCCCCATCATCGACAGTCTACTGCGAGAGTAACGCCTTAGACCATGCGGTCACCAAAGCAGGTTGTCAATATTAGGTGTTCTGTCTTTGGACAGGTCCGTTGTATTGTAAAAATTGAGTCCTCCAACAAGTCCCATCGATAGCTTCCTTTTTTTTTAATAGCCTAAAACTTCATCTTCTTTCGTTGTTTGAGGTCATTACTCATCTTCCTGGTCCTCTCCTTCTTTCTACTTTGCCTCATATGACGTCACTAAATAATCTACTTCTTCTAATAATGCGACACATGTAGTTGGACTTTCTTCGTATGGTCACCTGCAGAGTTGTTCTCTTTTCCTTGACTCCTCTTAGAACTTCTTCGTTAGTTGCCCGATTAGTCCACTTTATCCTCTATATATTCTCAGAGAATGTGTTTAGATATTATCTTACATACTACCGACATCGGTGAAAACACGGAGCAAACGACAAGCAGGAGTACCGAGGCTTTCTGTTCTACCACAAATAATTTCCAAACCTCCCTCCACGCAAAATTTGAGTATATTCCTTATAAACTTTACGCTATTAGTGAGATTGAATTCGGACAACCCAATTCGACGGTCTAAATAATCTGACTCCAGGGAGTCACTCTCACGTCTGACCGAACCACTGATGAGAGGATCGGGGTTCAAATCCCTGACAGCGTGTACTGGAGTTTTATCTTTAATTATCGGTTTCCTTCCTCTTTTATACACGCAAATGCAAGTGCACTGCCTTTAAATACGATCTGTCTCACCCTTAGCGTACCAAGGTAATTAGTACATATACGTGTAGCCCGAACTTGTATTAAGACAGGTTGATAAAAAGTCTTATAATTTTCCCGGGCTATCCAAATATTTGCCTTTCCATGGCTCGTAGATGATACTTTCCTGGTCTTCCAGTGACAGTGATGGATATGTAACAGTCATCCGAGGTTGGGACACCATGTCGGTGTGGTTACTTTGTCCCGATGAGATGGTGTGATGATGGCGTGTAAGAGAGATTAGCAAAGTGTAGGCATTGGAAAGGAAATATGTGAGGAGCACGTTAATTGTCACGAGGAGGAACAAGATTAGGAATGAAGTTATCTGGGAAAGAGTGGGAGTACAGGGAGTACATGAGATAGTAGAGGAAGCAAGACTGAGATGGTATGGACATGTAATGAGGATGTTGGAGTACATGAGATAGTAGAGGAAGCAAGACTGAGATGGTATGGACATGTAATGAGGATGTTGGAGTACATGAGATAGTAGAGGAAGCAAGACTGAGATGGTATGGGCATGTAATGAGGATGTTGGAGTACATGAGATAGTAGAGGAAGAAAGACTGAGGTCGTATGAGCATGTAATGAGGATGGGGGAGTAGAGAATATCAAAGAAAATGATGGAAATTAAGTATGTAGGAAATATACCGCAAAGGAGGCCAAGAAAGAGATGGGAGGAGCAGACAACAGAAAGTGTGCTAGTGAGAGAATAAGAACGGAAGGTATTAAAGGAGAATGGATGGTGGAAGGATAGAGGAAGATGGAGGTTATTTTACTAAACTGACCCGGCCGGCCACAGGCTGGAAACTGTTGATGATGATGATGATGATGATGATGATGATGATGATGGGAGAAGTCTTCAAACCTCACATTATAATATTTAACCAGATCACGGCGAGCATAGGAACAGTTCTGCTTCGGGAAAATTACCTTTCGTGCCGCCGGCAATCAAGTCCTTGTGTTAGTATTCAGGAATGTTGACAAGTATACCTTGAGGCCGGCCAGAATGTATACTGATAGGATAGGATAAGGAAGGTAACATTTATAAGAACTATTGCCACTACTAGCAATTAATTTTCATTCCATTTAGTTGAGATATTCTGGAGGCCGGGGTTCAATCCTCGGTCCCGGCACAGATTTAGCTGATTACCAAACCCTTCCTTCACCTCTGACAAGATATCTTGTGAATGTGTGGAATGCCAGGCCTCCACCGTGGTTCGGATTCCACGTTAAACTGTAGGCCCTCCGTTTCATCTCACAATCACCCTACCATTACACATTAGCGTAAGTGCGTATAGCCCGAACGGGTAGTAAGACGCAGTGCTAATAATAGTAGTAATAATAATAATAATAATAGTTGAGATATTTAACTCTCACTTTCTGAACCGACTGATTAAATCAGCACATTACTTGTAAACTAACTTAAATATAGAACAGACACAATATCCAGCCCCCCATCCGACAATTTATCACTGTGAATAGGTAAACCTACATTTCACATATGGTAAATTTATCGGCCATGTCGGGAGCCTTAGCTCAGTGGACAGACACGCTACCGACTGAGCTAAGCTGTCGGGCAGTGACACTATAAATAAATCTGGTTGTTCCAAGAATCCACACTTCCCATAGTAAACTATTTTATTGCCCCAATTACGTTTGAGTGTTCCGGTAAACAATGAGAGTTTGAAAACTGTCGGGGGTAGCGGAGTGGGGTAGTGGGGAAGGGGTAGGATTAATATGTCAAACGACAAAACGCAACTTGATCACGTGAACAACAGAGGGAGGAACGAATCGCATTACAAAATCTGTTTGCAATTATTCATTTCTATTATCGCGTTAGACCAAAATGTCACAACACCAAATCAAATATGGTCTAGAGAGAGAGAGAGAGAGAGAGAGAGAGAGA
>CABEEJ010001351.1:124690-161263 GCA_901482245.1 Timema douglasi | reverse complement strand
AAACAAAAAATAAAACAAAAAAATAAAAAGAAACAATTTTGCTTCTTACGACACGACTAAAATGCTGCCAACTTATGTAACAAGAAAGAAGGACGCAGTTGTTCGAAATACTGTGTAATTGTGAATATCTGTAAGGAAACGTAAACATTTGATATTTCAAACGAAATATCAAAGAATCTCTCATCTGAGAGGTATTTGGTCTTGTGACCACGTGAAGGCGGATGCCAATCAAAATAATTTGGTTCGATCTAAGTTTTTGATTTTTTCATTCATGCCAGTGGGAACGCAGACAAAGTCGTCAATAATCTTTTTAATTAGGCCTGTTTACAACAAGCCCATTTTCAGATTTCGAGTGAAATTTATTCACTATTATTTCGTTATATATTTTTGATAAAAGTAGATAACGCGATTTATGTCCATGGTTCTTCCAGGTTATTGGGATAATTTGCGCCCACCATCTTAGATTTTTTCATAAATATAGCATGCTCCATAGCATTAATATCAAACTTAAGCTCTGTGTTGCGTCCACAATTTTTAATCCACCTTAGTGGATTTGTAAAGCTCCATAGTATCCATACATAGTGTCAGCTTTTCTGGGAATCAAGTTTTAGGTTGCATCCGCCATCATTGATCTGCCATATTCAATTTTTAAAGTTTCTGATTTTTATCAAAGAGATGGTACTCTCCACAAATTCCAACTATCTATGGTATCGGTAAGAATGATGGCATGTTCCATAACATTCATACTACATTTCAGCTCCCTATGGTATCGATAAGAATGATGGCATGTTCTATAACACTCATACATCTCAGCTCCCTATGGTATCAGGAGAAAAGGTGGTACATTTCAACTCCCTATGGTATTGGGAAGAAAAGTGGCATGTTCCATACCATTCATACTACATTTCAGCTCCATATGGTGTCAGAATGAAAGGTGGTATGTTCCATACCATTCATACTACATTTCAGCTCCTTATGGTATAGGGAAGAAAAGGTGGCATGTTCCATACCATCCATACTACATTTCAACTCCCTATGGTATTGGGAAGAAAAGTGGCATGTTACATACCATTCATTACTACATTTCAGCTCCATATGGTGTCAGAAAGAAAGGTGGTATGTTCCATACCATTCATACTAAGTTTAAGCTCCCTATGGTATCGGGAAGAAAGGTGGCATGTTGAAATTAGTCCAAACACCATTACCTACTTTATTTTTTAAATATAAATAATACATAAGACTAACGGAAAGTATTGACGTTCAAACTTAAATCCTGAGGTGTAGTGGTTATAGTGGTCACTACAATTCTAGAAGGTCCCTGGTCCGATTTTGGATGACATCATTTATCAAACAAAGAACCTTACACGAAGAAAATAAATTTAGGGCGATACGAAAACAAGGTGCTTAAGAATATAATGTATGGTTCGAAAAGGGATGAAGTTATTGGGGAGTGGAAGAGGCTATATAATGACGAGTTTCATACCCTGTACTCATCACAAGACATTCCTATAATCAAGTTTTGAAGATTATGGTAGGTAGGATACACAGTGTGAATGGAATAATCTAGAACTGTGTTCAGGGTATTTATTGACTGGCAAAACCAATGGGAAGAGAGCATTGAGAACACCTATATACAGATGGGAGGATAACATTATAATGGACCTGAAAGAGATAAGGTGTAATGAGGGGGACAGGAAAGCGCTAGCTCAAGATAGGATGTAATGAAGTGGACTCGATAGAACTGGTATTTACCTGAATATAAGAAGTTTTCTCCCCTGAATATTGAAAAAACTATGAGTCATATTATTTTTTATGTATTTGAAAATTATTTTCCGCCGGGTTCAATGTTTATTTGTTAAGAGTAGTATGCAACAGCTGATATTTTTAGATCAGATATTAGTTTGTTGGCTTTCTGTTTAAGGTCGAGGTCGAATAATCGGAATTAAAGTGACTAAAAGGACGCATGGTTTCTGATAAGCGATATGGACAGTATTCTAATACAAGTGTGATTAGTGATTACTAATAGTTTTATTATTAAAATATACTGATTCCTTCAATGTGTTAAATATAATTTGTACAGAAATTTCATTCCTTTTTGAGAGTTAATGTGGATCATTAAGTTAAAAATATGTGATTTTTCCTAATTTAATATTCAGGAAACTTAAGCATATAAAATATTAAGTGAGGAAAAAACTAGTTTTATTTAGCTATATTTTATTCCAGTCAGTCGGTATAAGATGGTGGCGTTACTGGGAGAACCTAGGCCTACTCATCGCTTGCTATATAGCATGGAACCATAATCCGAATATATCAAATGTTAAGGAGAATTTACGTAGTATTGGCGTGCGAAGGGAAATCATGCTTGCCTGACAATGGCGGGAGTGGAAGTGGAGTTGGAGGGGAAGTGGCCGTGTGACTCCTTGCGGTCTACCAGCATCGCAGCTTCCGTACACCATCTACAAGTAGTTTATATCAGCATAACTTACATAGTACAATTTTAATCGGAGGAGCCTTTTAGAAAAAACAAAAACTTATTTCTTCGTTTAACTTTGTTAACAATTTTACCATATCAGGGTGGCCACAAAAATCCCAGAAATAAAATATTAGGATATTTTCCTGACCCGAAAATTCAGTTTTACTAGCGAAAGACCGTATCAAGGTTTAGAGAAAATATGTTTAAAAAAATGTCTTAACCCTCAATTCGTTATGAATAATTATTTTTGATATACACTTAAAAGTAAATGTTCATTTACTTTGATAAAAGCACTATACCAATGAGTATTTCCATCAAAAGTGGCAGCTGCTGTAGGCCTACGTGTTATTACATGAAAATAGATCTAATAGCCTTTCCTCTGAAAATTATACTGTATTTCACGTGTTATTAGGTTTATTCGCGGCAGTTTAAGATTTATCTAGAATCGAACTGATAGACAGCAGAGCGTTAAACAACTTTTTCTGTTTTGAGGGGTCATGAAACAACAAAATTTATCAAAAAAATCTAGAGTTCGATTTTTTTTTTTTAACGATAACAATACTTCTCTCTTCGAGGGGTCGAGAGAGAGATAAAAAAATGTAGAAACGTTTGGAAAAGAAAAGTATTTGTTTAAAGTTGGGGTTTCCAGTTCTAAATCCGGTCCTGGGGCTTCGGCCTTACATAATTATTTTTACTGCACCCCTGATACGGGTCGCGTATCCCAGGTTGATAACCAGTGATTTAACAGATCGCCAGTAGTTTTTGTGATAATAATCAATGCTCGAAGTGTTGCGGCTGCCAGTATGTTAGGACGTGTGTGTGGGAGTGAGACTCCGAGAAGCACACCTGCGCTCACATAGCCGCCAACATGTGTGGAGGAAGTGGTCTCGCGTGTGTGGGACGAAGACGAGGCTTGTAGCGATGAGTTATTCATGGCCCGATTCTGTTTATCTATCTATCTTTCTTTCTCACTCACTCTCTCTCTCTCTTCATAGTCTACCCAGATGTTCTCTACCACGGTGTCCGGGGCTCGACTCCAGGACGCTTTCATTACCGAGATTTCATTGTGAAGTTTATGGACGGCGTTTTTTTTAAAGGTGGGATAGTACAGATTTCAGTTAAGGGCAGAATGTTTGTAATTTTTAGAGTCAAAAATAGTTTTTTTGTAAATTAAATTAAATATGTATCCAGTAGAAACAAAGTTTTAGTTTTCTTCACATGGTGACCTCAACAGTTGTTGAATATCTTTCAAGGATGTCCTGGAATCTAATGTCAACTTTTTCGCTTCGTCTAAAAAGTTTCTCGTCTACTGCTAATATGCTCATTCATGACCAATATTAGAGGACTGTGCTAAAACAATTAAACACTTATATGTTTCTGATGAAGGAATATATTATTCACTATACTGATAAAAAAAAATTGCTAGGAAAATTGCAAAAAACAACAACCACTTGTTAGAAGATTTATCTTCTCTCTATATCTTTCTCTTAACTGTTGCCAACTCTCTTTACTCTCAGTTAAGTTGGAAGGGGTTGTGCTGGGGTAAGAAAGAGTTACTGGCAACATCGACTAACCAGCGTTGCGAAACTTGTCTTATAGTTGAGGGGAGATTGACCACACGAAAATAAGAGAATGATAAAAGCCCTACCCCAAAAGTAATCATGGTAGATTTCTTTAAAAGCTACATTAATTCCAAAATATAAATTCATATCTATAAGTTTGAAAATCCAAACCAAAGTGACAAAGACACAAGGCCCCCAACATGAGGGTCGATCCCGGCTCTCTGAAAGCCATTGTATCCCTAGATCGTTCCCGCGAACCTCGATCCGTAAATAAAAATCCACTAGCGCCCGACGCGCTAAACAACCCAAGTTTCTTGTCGGGACATGTTTTGAGACAGCCACCAAAAATAAAACGGTCGTTACATTCGGTAGAGTTTCCGTCCGCGGGGTGACCACATCACTAAAAATACTGCTACCTTTCACTCAAGTCGTGCCACGGTAGAGATGGTGATATTTTATATTTCCTCGAGGTTGGCACTACTCCACCGGCTGTTAAAGGTAGAAAAAAGAGAGAGAAAACAAGACTGTGCACCTGGTGGTACATTCCCGCAAACAGATTTACTACCCTTAGAATTCACAATCTATTCTAGTCATGTGTTTTTTTTTTAGAAAAACGGGAGGGGAAAGGAAGGATCTGACCAAGAGGGGAAGCAGAAAAGGGGGATTTCACAGGTGCGCCAACGTGGGCGTATAGGTAGTGAGTTAAGGCTAGATAGTGTTTCTGCATTTTAATACCAAACTTTTTTTTGTCAAAATAAATCAAATATTGCTTTATTAGAAACGGTTTAATTTTCTTCACAAGGTGATATCAACATTTATTGAATATTTGTCACTAGCATAGCGGTCTGTATTAAATGAAGAGAAAAAGTTCGCATGAAATTCCAGGACACCCATGACAAGATATTCAACTACTGGCATCACCATGTAAAGACAACTACAACTATCTACTGGACATTTTTTACAAAAATACTGCCCTTTAACTTGCACTCCCTACACTCCCACCCTGTTTATAAAAAAAATCTTGATCAATTCCTTACCAGCAAAAGGATACCCCCTCTGAAGTACCCAATATTAGCTCTGTGGAATCCATAACTTAGGATCCTTTCATTTTTTTCCTCTTTAGTCATACACTAGGATTTGGGTTATTTCAAAAGCACTTTAAAAAATCACACACACAGATGTCAGCACACGACTTAAAAATTAATTTATTAGTATAGTATAGATAATTATTTAGAGGAATTGCGCTGGAGAGCTACTTTAAAATAAGTATTTTAGACAAATTGTAACAATGCTGACAAATTTATACAATTAAAAAAACAATACACCCCCGATTTCTCAAGCCCAAGTTATCCGGTTTGAGACTTTTTCTTGCGTTCATATGAGATTGTTTTTAAAATTGTATTTAAGACTTTCTCAAATCAAAAGAAAGTATCGTAATCGTGAATACTTTTCGGCTTCAGATGATGAAGCTTTTACATTTTGTGTGTCCAAACCCGAAACCCAATAAATTGTACAATTCATTAAGTCCTTAGCCACAGATCTGAAACGGTTTTATAGATTTTGTTCCAACTTGATTATGGATGTCATGGGGCAATCAATACCTCAGGAGGTTGTGTTTTATTTTGACCGTAACCCTCAAATAAAGAGTACTTTACTGATAAAATCCCTTAATTCCAAATTTTTCAAAAATGACAAACAATATTGTTTAAAATTGATATCTTGGGAGTGTGTCCACCTCCCAAATTAAATGTATACTTGGTTTTTGGGTAAAAAATTCCTTAAAAGGTAGTTTGCTGAATTTCAAACATTCGAAACATTTTGAAAAGGTCCTCGAGAAACCCTGCATTAGTATTGTATGGATATGCAGATAATCCAGACGGGTAGAAAGATGTGGAGCACACATAAAACAAGCTACGAGGAACTAGGTGCTCGTTATTAAGTCACCCTCCCGGTTTTTTCGTAGAGCAGTTCGTTCCAGATTAGTTTGTCAGCTCATTTCCTCACCCCCCCCCCCTCTTTCCCCNTTTGTCAGCTCATTTCCTCCCCCCCCCCCCCTCTTTCCCCTTCACCATTGGGAGTAGCGGATGTTAGGTGGAGTGGGGAGAGTTTTATAGCTAACATGATGCGCGTCAGAACCTTCCTGAAGTCTTCATATCCGGCACCGCGGTGCTTGAAATCGCAAACACATATAAAAGACACACCCACGTCAATGGGCACGTGGGCTGAGGCACTTCAACCTCATCTAGTCTGATTTGCGGGTAACTGTAAAAGCTTCCACGCTAGAATTCCAGCCGGGTGTACCGAAGGTATTCGTCGTTTTACAATCTCCTCCAGGCAAATGCGGTTACATATTCTCTAAACTCTTACCTCCCTCATACTTAACCCCCAATTGTGTAAATAAGTGGATATAACCAGGTGGGGTTAAGACGTGGGGCACACACTTTGTGTGATTTAATAGAGCTGGCTGGCATTGTGCGGGTAGTAAGAGGCAGCCAGCCTTGCCCGGTTTTTATTTTGGTAAATAGAAATTTAAAAGAAGTAATTTTGGTCAAGAAAAGCGGGACAAGTAAAAAAAATACAAAATAGTTTATTTTATTTTCAAACTCGTTCATGTTAAATAAAAATGATAACAATCGTTGACATACCAAAAAATAGTGATTTTTAAGGCATCGCGGGTGGCATTGATTTTTAGCTCTGAAATAAGGATGTCCCGCAAAAAATTGTGTTTGGCAATACTGCCAAAAGAGGCACAAGCAATGTATGTCCTTCCCCTAAACATTGTATCTACATACGCCTATAAATCATGCAGATATAACCTGTCTTAGAAAGTGGCCGGTCTGTTAGCTCAGATTAAAACATTTAAAAACAAAGTTAAGGTGCCAACCTTTTTAAAAAAAAAAAATCCTTCCAGTGTGTTAAATAATTGTAAGCCTTGAGCTGACTTAACCTTTACTGCAAGAACAATCGGTGTATGTAATTGAATAAGTTTTTTTAGAATTGGGTTCAAAGTAAGAGCCCATCCAAGGCTGATTAGATATAAAAATCTATACACGATTATGATTGAACCAGAAAGTGTATTTAATTCCAGTTTTGTGCATTCTTCATTAGACAACAGCATGTTATTTATTTATTTGAGGTATTTAACGCGCACTTTCTGAAATGATTGATCAGCACACCAGAATTTCTAAGCGCGACAGTGAAAGGGCGTATCAATTTTTCCAGGAAAGGTATTTTCACATACCTTCCAGGGTTCTTTTTCTTGCTACAAATGATATGGGACCGACAACTTTACTTCCCCTCCTAAGGAAGTTGTGCTGCGGATTTTTAACACTCAAGAAAAATCCGTTGACCCTGGTTGGCTTTGAAACCACAAACATCGGGTCCTGAGGCGAGCACTTTACTCAAGAATATAGAAAACTACACTTATTATACGACGTCTGGTTTGATTCGAGTTGTATTACGCACCTAATATCGGCGTAGGTGGCAGTGAGGTGCTCTTAAAATCCCTTTCACAGTTTTTTCATCAAACATCTCAATTTCATTCAAGAAAAGACTGTATACCCTTTTTAAAAAAATAATATTTATACCAATTCAAAGAATATTTCTTCGAGAGTTAGTATAATATAACCTTCAAAAATGTGTACAGATGGGTACATGGATAAAGGAGGCAGTCTCGTCTTGTTTACCAGTGGCAGGAAAGGGGGTCGAGGCTATTATCCTTAAGGAGTGTAATGACTAATGAGGGAGGTTCTAAATGTACTCTCAATGAGATCATGTGATGATAGTTATTAAAAAGGTGTGTAAAGCTAGTATGAGTCTTAACCCAACTTAAACCTAATCAACCAAACCCTGGTAACCTTTGGGATGATTCCTCCTTAAGGGAATGACTGTTGGCATCAGTGGCGTGTGGCCAATTCTGGACAAAGGGAAGCAATGAGGCTACAATAAAGGGGGTCTGATGGACCCTAGTATAATTTAACGCTCACACTGGTTTTTTTCTTTTCTCTTTTTTTGTAAAGTTAAAAATATTCTGGGGGAAAAAAGAAGGGGGGTGACCCAAACTGTGCATGGAATAAAACAAAATAATTGGTGATCTTAGAAATATCACCACAATCATTAAATTATATGTATATATATAATATATTTAATAATAATTGTCACTCTAACTCAAATAAAATTAATAACAATAGTGGTCAATTCCGATTGCGGAAATTTTTTCATGGGTTGTGGTTTGCAAATAAGTATGACCTTTGGCCTTTCTTAGAGTGAGGGAGACTAGCTGGCCAGTGAGTCTGATAAAGAACAGCTTGCTCTAAGAAAGAAGAGCTGACTCCACAACTCAGTTTACTTGCTTGAGATGTTTCTAATTATAATCATTTCTTTAAACTTCATTTTCCTCTTTTTTCCCCCCCTCTTTAATTTTAGGGAAGCTTTGCTTTCATTGAATAAACTCCAATGCCTGTGAACCCAGGACCCCAAGGCTCGTAGCCAGGTGCACTGACCACTCACTACACAAGGCAAGTTATATTTAAATTGTTTAAAGAAAAATTTATATTGGGGTCCTTATGGGGTTTTTAAGATACAAAAAAGTTGTCCTGAAAATTAATATGGGTAATGTAACTTTGTCCCTTTTCCCCTTCAAATGGTTTCATGCACACTAAAGTTATACCTTACTCATTCCTGCCCCATTCGTATGAATATTTAGGGTGGGGGTGGGGGAATGATGGATAGATAAGCCTAGAATGTACAGGTGCCGAAGTGACTCACGACAGAGGCATCTTCCATCGGGCGGAAACAGCTTTATAGACAAGGACAAACAGCATCACGTCCTAATTGCGCCGCAGGAGGGGAATGGAGGAGGGGGAGACGAAGCTACAGATGGCGAGGAAGGAGGATGAGAATCACGGGTAATTACTGTAACAGAACATCACGGGGCACACACAACTCTCCTACAGCATCCCGCATAAAAGAGAAGCAGCTGTGCATCCTGTTAGTCCCATTTAATATAATTTCTTGGGGACATATCTTCAGTAGACCTATTCCTGTGATAGAGTTAATGGGCCAGTGGCGCACGTAGAAACTATCTTTGGGAAGGAGTTGGAGAACGTATACAATGTAGCAAAACTATCACTTTTCTGCCTTTTTTCTTCTTCCTTTTCTATAAAGCTCTATATTTTAGTTCTATTTCGTATGTATCCAAATTTATAATACAGCTATTTGTGGTTTTATAGAGGTGAGGAAGGTTTTAGAAAAGAGGGGGTGAAAAAGATACTTGCTCAACCACAAGTATAAATAACTACAAATACATTTTTTTTAAAGATCTAAGACTCTGGTAAATTAGGGGCCATTTGTGACTTACAATTCATTCATTTAACCCTCGCCAGTTATTGGGATAGTGATGCTTATTGTTTTGAGCTGAGGAGGGGGTGTCTTTGTTGAAAAAGGGGAAATGTCAATAAACTTTTTTCTGTAAATTGGTTCTCTGAGATCATCTGAATAATCACAAACATTTACTGTTGTGTCGCCTATTAAATCAAGAAGTTGAACTCGTTTGACCAGTTCAGTAGGAAGAATCATTCAATTTGAACAATCAGTTCACGAGAAACGAATTAAATACCACAATCAACGTTCACATCCAATCTATCCCCCTTTCCCAAGAGTCTTTGCGAGACATACAAAAAAGACCTTATCTCCCTGAGGGTGGAAGGTAGGGTCTAGCTTACCTTGGTAGTGGCGGTGGCTGGGGATCCCTCCACCACGGGCTCGTTGGTGACCTGCACCGCGAGGTAAGGGTTGTCTATCAGCGGCCATGCCCCCCTCACCCGACACGTCTGGTACTCGTTGTCAAACGTCTTCAGATGAGGGTCGCCGAACAGGCCGCAGTGCCTGAACCTGCACACAGTAACGGGACATCTTGAGGAACCAAAACAATGAGAAAATAGTTCTTGTTTTATTATTTATTTGAATTATTTAGCGTACATTTTCTATCCCGACTGAGTATATCAAAACACGACTTATAAAACAATTTACATCTATAACAGACAAACACCCAGCCCAGACATTAATTAATCACTGTGAAATACAAAAATCACATTTCATCAATTATGAATTTTTCAGACATGCTGGGAATCGAACCTGGGACTATTAACTAAGTAGTCAAACACGCTAACAAACGAGTTAGGTATCAAACTCCAAGCTTTCTTTACATATAAAGTTTGATTCACATGTTCGCCAAATATAATAAAGAATTATCTGCCTGAGTGGTTCTGGATTCCTGAGCTAGTAGAACCGTGTGACGATCCATGATGCCTTTAATGCTGATTCAGTTAATTAACAACATATTTTATTTTCTAGTTGATAAACACATATTTAATATTGTTGTCGTGGATGTGTTTTTCTTCTTCCAATTATGCCCCATGTCGAGGACGCAACGCAACACATCGACATACACGGTTACCATTTGACGAGTTGTTCCAAATCTCCTCACTATAGGCTCCGCTCAAAGTGCAGACTATATTTGAATTCACGACACGAGCGCGCGAGACGGCCACATTCTTAACTTATTGCAGGATGAATCCGAGCAGCATGTTTACCGCGGTCAAATACTCGAAAATCCTAAAACATAACTCACCGTTTCTCGTAAACTACTTAGACAATCACAGTATTTTTTTAAAATCAGAATCAGTTATAAAAATCTTAAGAGACATGAGGACGTTATTAAAATTCCGCTATTCTATCTAATTAGTTTGCTTTGAAAAAATTGTTTTCTAATGAAATAACTATAATTATGTTTTTAGTGCAGACATCTTTTCACTCTGTAAAAGTTTTTTTCCTAATTGCGATAGATGGTTAGTACGGAATGATAATTATGAACTAAATTTTATTTTGATATTGATATTTTAATTTATTTTGATTTTGACTCATTCCTCTAAAACCAATACTTTTCACAGTTTGATGTGTTTAACTACGAGCTCTTCACGCGTGAGTACAAATAGATACAAATTTTTTTAGAAATTAAAAAATTTTTTTGTTGTTGTTGTGAAATTTCAAACACAAGACCTGTCCTATTTTCTTAGTACCAAATGCCCTGTACATCCCGGGTTTTCCAGGTGCGTGGTTACACTTACCCCCTCTCCCCATCCCTCACGTTATTCAATAAACAAACATTTCCCCACATTTTCCCCAGTGAGTAGAAACAATGAAAACTGACCTGTGCCTGCCATTGAAGGTGCACGTGTGCGGGTGGGGGTGATGCAAGCGGTGTTCAGGCGCGGCGCTGGAAGAGGCTGGGGGCGGCGTCCTCCCCGCGGCGGTGACAGACGCCTCTGTAACGCTGCCGTTACTCCCCTTTGGGGGTTTGTGCAGCAGGTTGACGCAGTCATGGCGCGTGATGAGTCTCTCCAGCATACTGACCACGAAATGGAAGTTGATGTCACCCCTGCACGACTTGGACGTCGAACCAACGCACTTCTGGTACGCCCGGGCGAGGCGGCACGATTCGGGGGTAGGTCCGATGTCCCCGATGCCTTGCTCTTCCCTCGCCATGTCGTACTCTCGCGTGCACTGCTCTAGCCTGCACCCCTCGCACCGACCTGCGAAACGTCATTAAATACAAAAACAAGGCTAGCACTCAGGGCAATAATTAACAAACGTTTCAATGCCATCATGTTTTGGGTCACCTATCTACTGCCATTAAGTTTTTGGCTACCTATGCACTGTACCAAAATTTTGGGTTACCTAAAAGTATAGGAAGATCAAAACTTCATGGCAGTGCATATGTTGTATGCACTGCCATGAAGTTTTCGCCTTCATATACTTTTATTATTATTATTATTATTTAGCACCGCGTCTTACTACCCGTTCGGGTTATACGCTTTTAAGTACTAATTACGCTAGTGGATTGGGAAGTAGGAATGTTAAATTAGAGGAAATGAACCCGTATTTGCGTCGAGGGAGAGTGGAAAACCATTTAGGAAAAAACCACCCCCAGTTCACCCGACCGAGATTTGAACCTCGATCTCCCCGTCCTCGGCGGTCGAGCTCAACATGACTAGCGCGTTAGCCAACTACGCCACCGGGGCGGGTTACGTTTATTAGAAACATAATTAAACGCAGAGTTAAATTAATAATAATGCTCCGACACCTTAGCTCAGTCAGTAGTGTACCTGTAGTCTGAACGTAATGTCGAAGATTCAATTCTCTCCCACAACCTCCCACCCCCCAGGAAAATTTGAGATTATATCAGCACGACACAACTTAAATTAGAACAAACGCCGCCCAAGATTACACCCCCCCCCTTTCCCCGGACCCTCCCACGACATTAATTCATCAGTGGGGAAAGGGAAAAACCACATTTCACCAATGATTAATTTTCCGGCCAAGTCTGGAATCGAACCTAGGACCCAAGTCTCAGTAGGTAAACACGCTAGCGACTGAGCTATGTTGTTAGACTCAATGTTCTCAACGATAACTAAACTTTCTATCACGAGTGAATTTAGGGCTGCCTCTTTACCAGATGTGAGTTAATGGGCAGGGTACCCTGCGTATTGCGTGTTTTAGAGTCTGTAATAATTAGTGCGCGGGTATAATCAATCGGTCCAGAATGTTCAGGGTTACAACAAATAAAAAAAATAAAAACCTTAGTGATAGCCTCTTAAAAATTTTCTCAGTGTTACAAGCTATTGTCACAAACAGTTAATAAAAAAAAGTATCATCTAGAAACAAAGTTCTTGTGCTTAGCATTTGACCATTAATTAGAAGTTAAATTGTGGATTTAAATAGCTTCGTGTTCATTAACTTTATTTGGATTAGTTAGCTTATGAAAAGAGATTTTCCAATATTTCTAATCATTTGAATGCCATTTTTTTGGTCCCTATACTTTACCTGCCTAAGTATTTTGGCTCCTATATTTTCACAGACATATTAATTTGATTCCCATATTCCAACTGCCATGATATCTTGGCTTTCATATTTTCCCTACCATATTATCTGCTTCTCATATATCCACAGCCATAATGTTTTTATCCCCATATTTCCATGACCATACTGTTTTAGTTTCCATATTTCCACGGCCATGTTGTTTTAGATTCTATATTTACACGGTCATGTTGTTTTAGAGTCCATATTTACACGGTCATGTTGTTTTAGTTTCTATATTTATACGGTCATGTTGTTTTAGTTTCTATATTTCCAGGGCCGTGTTGTTTTAGTTCTCATATTTCCAGGGCCGTGTTGTTTTAGTTCTCATATTTCCAGGGCCGTGTTGTTTTAGTTCCCATATTTCCAGGGCCGTGTTGTTTTAGTTCCCATATTTCCAGGGCCATGTTGTTTTAGTTCCCATATTTCCACGGCCATGTTGTTTTAGTTTCCATATTTCCAGGGCCGTGTTGTTTTAGTTCCCATATTTCCAGGGCCATGTTGTTTTAGTTCCCATATTTCCACGGCCATGTTGTTTTAGTTTCCATATTTTCACGGCCATGTTGTTTTAGTTTCTATATTTCCACGGCCATGTTCTTTTAGTTTTCATATTTCCACGGCCATGTTCTTTTAGTTTTCATATTTCCACGGCCATGTTCTTTTAGTTTCCATATTTCCAGGGCCGTGTTGTTTTCCCTCCATATTTCCACGGGCATGTATTTATCCCCCATATTTCCACGGCCATATTGTTTTTTGTTTCCATATTTCCACGGCCATATTGTTTTTTGTTTCCATATTTTCAAGGCCATATTGTTTTTGTTTCCATATTTCCAAGGCCATATTGTTTTTTGTTTCCATATTTCCAAGGCCATATTGTTTTTTGTTTCCATATTTCCAAGGCCATATTGTTTTTTGTTTCCATATTTCCATGGCATATTGTCCCTCCCCCCTCATATTTCCAATGCCATATTGTTTTGATCCCCGTAAAACAACTTCCGTGCAGTATCGGAGCCCATCCACACAACTGCAGTCATGTTCGAATTGTGAATGGGAAGATCTAGCGGGCAATCAATATAGACAATTAATGTCGTGACCAATCCAATGTCTGGGAGGATGAGTCACTCGGCGTGTCTGAATGGCACGATCATCGCTTGTTCTATTAGCCTCGGGGCAGTGTTGCCACGCTGGCTGGCGGAATGGCAGGACAGCTGACACACTACTTTACACTTGTTGCGGGGTGGAGGGGACGTTGGATATTATGACTCGAGGGAGAGTGGGTACCCAACCATTTCCTGATTTCACAGCTCACATTGGCAGGTGTGGTATAGTAAGTTGTCAGAGCTCTTTGACTCGGACCCCGTGGGGGGTAGTATCTTTGGTAATCTACATCATTAGGAAAGAAATAGTCAATTTCCCTCCAAACTTATCCTCATGCATGTCCATACACCATGTTTTACCATCCTCTACTTGTTGACTTATTGTTTTACCAACCTCTATTTTCTGATATAGTGCTTTACCGTCCTTTACTGATATACTTGGTGTTTTATCATTCCCCAATAATTGGCCTAGTGTTCATCAATCATTCTATACTGGCGGACCTAGTGTTTTATCAATGGCTAGCTTAGTATTTTACTATCCACTACTTACTGACCTAGTTTATCGCCTTCATTTATTGATGGATGTTGTCATCCTCTATTTTCCGACCTAATTTATCACCATAATCCATTGCTTATTTAGAGATTCCCTCAAATTTAGATAATCAGGTGATCTATTCCTCTAGTACATTAACATAAACTGTGAGATTTTGTAAATAAGTTTTTAGATAAGGGGGAAAGTGGGCCTACATAACGAGTAAAAATACAGTTAATTAAATGATATACCATTTTGAAAGAGGAAGAGGATGCAACAATAATTTGCATATCTGCTGCCGAATGCTGATATGTCCCAAGCACCCCCACGACACTCCTCACTACACAGCAAGTAAGAGTTGATCAGACTTTGAAGCTTTTTACTTACAGTTTGCCGCAATATGAGCTAGCGTCGTGAGCGCCGTATATCGTTGTTATGAATATTTAGCGCGTAAAAGCAGCCGTTTATGATTGTTTTAGACAATTGGCATTGGAAATCCTAAGCGTAGCTTAGATACAGAGTATAGTGTTATTTTCATTTAAGAGCGGGCATCATAGCAAACCCAATTCAGCTCCCGGCTCGCGCAAGGTTTGGGAGTAAAAGGGAAAAGAAAACACCTACGATATGTCAGAAATGTGTGCAGTGTATTCGTATTTGAATGATGACTCGACATTTGCCGCGGTGACGATGGGGGACAAACCGACAAAGTGTCTTGTTAATAACTACAGTATGTCCCTATTATGACAGAATGAAGATTTGTGCACAATGCCTATCTGTGAAAACATTCTAAAATGGTCAAAAACTGCCTTTTCAATGCAGTTTTTATCCAACTATCATTTAATATTGCAACAATGTTCATTATAAGGAACTTCTATTAACTCTTTATCTCCATTAATGTTTAATCAGAAATGATCCCCGTGCAATATTTTTCGTATAAATTTACTATTTCTAGCCGACTGTATCACAGAGTTGATGCACGCTCTTAAAATCTGCTACCATTCATGATTGCCCCCTTCCCTATCTACTGGGGCCCCCGCTTAGAGAATTTGGAGTGGTCCCTTTAGCTGCCTGTAAAATTTCAATTTTCTAGCGCAATAATAGCTATTTACAATCTTAGTTTTGGTAGTTTTTATCTCCCCTAATCCGTTTCACTCTCTTTTTTCCTCCAAATCATTCCTAGAAATTAAAATTTTCGAGATTTATTAAGGTTATCTGGAGTTTTCTTTATATCTTCCAAATTTCAATTTTTAAAGTTTTTTTAATTATATGACTCCCATTTCCTAGAGTCCCATTTTGAAATTTCCCATTTTTAGATTTTTCTAGTTATATGAGGTAATCCCTCTACCTTCCCACGAAATTTCAGCTTTCCGGCTTATCCATAAGTGCATTATATTCTTTCTGAACACACAAGATTTCTGCTTTATATACAACAACCGTCGAGTTTAAGTGTCCATTCAGGTTACACGCATAAATTAATTTCAATAATGTAATGGGGAATGAAGAAGGTAGAATTTTAGGGGAAATATACATGCATTTGCGTGTAGGAAAATTGTGAAACTATTTAGGAAAACTGCCAAACATCGATGTGGGTTTTGGAGCTGCTCTTAAAAAGAAATCTATAGCATATATAAATTATGCAATAGATAAGCCCTTATATAATATAATTATACATATTAAGTTCAATAAACAGACATGTATTTATAAAAAAACTACTAAAGGGTGTCCAGCCAAACTACATTCTAAAATTCTCTGATTTTTCCAGGTTTTCCAGTCACTATATATTTTTGTTTACATCCATGAACGTTTCCAGCCTGTGCCTGGGTCAGTTTTTTATTCCAGCCACACATTTTCCCCTACCGCCTGGCTAGGCCTGTCGTAGCTTCATATGCCTTATAATATAACTTAAGACTAGAACAGGCACAACATCCAGTCTCCGGTCGTCAATTTATCAATGTGAAAGGGTAAACCCATATTTTCATCAATAATACATTTTCAGCTGGTGGGAATCGAACCAGGGATCCTTAGCTCAGTAGCAATTACGTCACCGACTGTGCTAAGAAGTCACACTATACATTACAAATATTACCACATTAAATTTCGAGCTTAATAAGATTATATTTGTATACACATACACATTGTGAAATTATTTCAGTTTATGTAAGCTAGACGTTACAAGATTTTAGCCTAATGCAATGAGTTATTAGGTAGTGCTGTCCAAGTATGATTTCAGTGAGATAATATTGATACATTAAACGATCACCTTACATCAGTACAGTTTAATATTGTTGAGAGGCACATTCTTTTTAGTTTCTTCTTCCTATAATGTAATCGAATTATCGCACATGCACATAACCATGACTCAACTTTAGCTAAAGATACGCGTAAGAGAGGCGAAAAGACAACACCAAAAATCACATAATGACCTTGAAAATTGAGATTAATGTGCTCAACAGGAATGAATGTAAAGAAAATAGATTAACGTTGTGTATTAAACTGGAAGAAATATGGAAATATTGTAAATACAAGTTGTGTATTTTTTTAAAGACTATGTGAAAATTCCAGAATTTTTCTCCTAAATTTTTTCCTGTTTTTCAGGTCGATGGACTGAAAACAATATTATGTCTGTAATAAAAAGCCTAGAGGTTATCTTATTTATCTATTATCCTATACCTGGGACAAGGGGCCGGGGTGTGAATTTTATTTTTTTATTAAATGGTGTTCCTCTCCCCCTACATTAATCCGAATATATTCCCTCTAAATGCCTCTTCCTCATTCCTAGCCCACTGGCGTAATGAAATGTGAACAGCCCGGCCATGTTGTTAGTCAGTGCAAATAAGCTACATAGTAATATAAAGAGAGCCAATGAACATACCCATTTTTATACTTAACAAGTGTACAGTAAAAATGTACAAATTTTTAAATGAATTAAAGTTCCTCTTCTTATTCAAATGTACATTAAAGCAGATCAGAGGAAATGTGCCCAAATTTCGGATATTAGAAAGCAAGACCCGCAATTATTTTAAATACTGTATACATTATTTTTGCACCGTATTACCCTGCCAGTCTTTTCGAACTTTAATGGTGTGGGGAGGAGAGTTTTAGATTATATTTACCCTCATTTACGTGGAGGAAGAGTAAAAAATTTCGGGAAAAAAAACATTAGGTACGTATGGCTAGGCTTCGAATGCTGATTGAACCAACCTCGCCAGTAAGCAAATTAGATTAACTTGGTGAGCAGCTTAACGTTAGATGTGGCAATGAGTTGGGTATGGCTTATTTCTACCGCCGTTAGACTAGGTGAGCTTGCTTATCTTGCCAGGACCTGTGACCTCAGTGAAACACAACTAAGGTGCGTAGGTGCGTATATCTCTGCCGAACGTGCCCTGTAATGGACCATGTAACGGAACAGATTCGCGCGGTTTGGACGGGCCTTAGAACACGGAACGAAAGAGGTTCGGAACTACTAGACAGAGGAAAGTTCATTGCAGTTGGTAGAGATTTATAAAAATTTTACTGTTCTGTGGGACCCGAAAGACCATAATTATTATTTAAAAAACTTTAAGAAAGATGAATGGAAGTAGATCGCTTCTTTAGTAAGACAAACTTAAGACGAGTGCAAGAGAAATATGATCAGTTCCGAACCGGCTCAATTTTTGGTATAGTTCAGTGGTGCCCTAGCCAGAATCATCGCTAAGGTTTCCTCTCGGGAATAAATATCCAACCAGCACCCTCGCAAATACACCAGTGAACTATGTATCACTGCTGAATGTTTGTGAAACAAGTCGGATCCCTGTAAAGTTTCACGAGGGTTCATTCCACGTCCCAACTGACGAGAATTTCATTACATGGTACATTACAGGACAGGTTCGAAGATGTATACGCACCACCAAATAAGAGTATAAAGGTGCAAACACACTGGTAGTGACTGCGTGCTAGAGAAAGAGGTGAAGAAGGGTCTTTGTGTGAGTTTAAAAATGAGATAAAAATTTTATTAGTTAAAACGACCGATTTAATTGCCCGTAGTCGAGAATGTAAAATATATATCAGCGAAAAAATATCTTGTGCGAAGGGATTTTTAAATTTAAAAGCTATGAACACCCTGATGTGTGTCAAGAGCTATTTTAAAAAACCCGACCTCCTAAAGGCAAAAATAAAATATCTTGTTCATAACTAATCCATTATTAATTTAAAATACATATATAACCTTATTTCAGTGAAATAGAAAGTGAATATATATAAAAAAACTTAATGATTTAATTTATAGGTGTAGTTGTAAATATTTAATAGTTTATAAAGTATTCAGTCGATCGTACTGAAATATTTACATGTTCATCTATAGCAAGTTATTAATTCAAATATAAAAAATAAAACACTTGGAGTTAAGCCTAATAGGTTTGGAAAATTTGTTGAGGGTTTTACATCTAATTTCATCATTTTAAACAGCTTTTAAAGGAGAACCAAGATTTAAAAAAAAATCAAACCCCTATTAAAATAAATTTTGATGGGTTTTTTTTTAAGGTTCCTATGAATGTTTCACCTTTAATAAACATTTTATAGTGATTAAAACAAGTATCGGTGGGCACGCGGGCTTAACGTCACGCTCTTTTGGTTTAGTTTATCTGTGACGAAGGTCTGGATTCAAATTTGGGCCATTAGGGGATGATTTTTTCTGATTTTTTCTAAACAGTTTCCACTATTCCCTCCACACAAATAAGGGTACATTTCCTCTAAAGTATATCTACCCTATATATGCAAATTAATTCAGATAAGCATGACGGGACCAGTGAAAAAAAAAGAAGATACATCTGAAATGTGAAGGCTTGTTGTGGGCTATCAAGATGCCGTGATGGTCCCAGAAACAAAAATGGGAGGTCAAACCCTGCGAAAGGGTTGGAAACCACGTTTCTGATTTTATTTATAATAATATTTTTACAATTTAAATGCTAAACAATGTGTCAACTCCCCCTCTCCTCGCTTAGTGTAATGAAAATATATTTTATTACTAAGCATTACTGGTATTAAGTAACATTAAATATTTTTACAATCCTTAACAACAATTATTATTGTACCTAATTGATAGGTTTGTAATAACAATGTTGTACTTTTTTATATCTATTAATATTGTTTTTGTACCCGCTTCAGTGACCGAATGGTCTAAGACATTACTCTCATGTTAAACTGGCTTGCTGATGACGGGAAGATTGGGGTTTGAATATTAGTTGGGTCTAGTGAGGGTGGTTTTTTCTAAATAGTTCCCCACTCTCCTTTCAAGTAAATACGGGTAGATTACCTATAAAACGATTCCTTCTAATCCTGACCCCACTAGAGTAATTATCATATATACGTATTTAGTCTAACCAGAGATGTATTTTTTTTTAAATCTTATCATCATACTATCTAGTACAATAAATGAAAGCTAATTGGTTCAAACTTCTCTAAACTATTTGAATTGGCGCGTTCTATTAGGCGTCGATACTAGCGATTTTTGTCTTCAACGTCTGATCACTGTAACTAAAGAGTAGCCAGCCCCGTGTATCTTGAGACCTTGCTCCTAACAAAGCGAACTCCGTGAACCGCCCAAGGGAAATCACCTGAATTGGATTTAAGACTTTCCACCACCACCACGCCAATTACAACTCTCTCTCTCTTTCTCCACGGTAAATTACTTCCCCCTCCCACCCCCAAACATGCTGAGTGTGTGATTGTCCGGTAGCCGCTACCCGTCTTACGGCGTTCAATTTGGGTTTTTCATTTCGGCCATGACCACTATAACCCCCCTGTCCCTCCACAGCGCCCCCTTCCCCAACGACAATCTCCTTTCGCTCTGTGTCATTATCTCCTCTCTCCTTCTATAACTTTTACGCTTTTTTTTTATTTCCCTTGTAAGCTTCAGGGGTCAAAAAAAAATCTTAAATTGTTTATTTACGTAGGTTGAAGAGTTCTTAGCGTTAATATACGTATAGCGCGTGGCCCATTGGCGGCTATGTGTGGACAGAAAAAGAGACCGCCAAGGTATAGTCCGATTTCCGTAAGGATAATCGTAATTAAAACTAGAAAAATTATTATTAGATCTATTTCCACATCCATGTGTCAGTTCGTGTGATATGCAGCTAATAAAATAATAAAAATGCAATCATTGCTGATCACAAAAAAAAAATCTAAAAGGATCTTGCTATCAAAAACCTACTATAGACAGATACAAACTTAAAATAACCTCCCTTTCTCTTTCCAAGTAGTGTAGATATGATGATAGCCCGGGCGGATAGTAAAACGCGGTACGGAAAAAGAAAATTGGGGAGGGGATAATTTATGTACTGGTAAATCCCGGTCTCCAAATTCCAACACCAAACATCACCAGCAAACCAAACAATACGAGAACGATACCTTTACTCGCCTGTCCACTGCAAGTTATTAACTCCATATAAATGTATATTATCTTGTACATTCAAACTTTTAAACCAATGTTAACATCTCCCCCTTCTTAGCATAACAAAATGGATGTCTTGGTTACACATAATGTCCATAAATTATCCCCCCCGCCCTCCCACACAATTATAAGCCTTAGTAAATTAGTTATTTTAGGGAACACTCTTAAAAGGGTGTGGGGTAGTTTAATAACACAACTCTAGAGGATTTTGTTTTAATTGAGTAGACTACCTCAGTTCGGTCAATACTTATGGTGCGGCCAAAGGGAGCACAAGTATTTTTACAGTTCTTAGAGTTGAAATTTTTTGGCCAAAATAAATCAAATATTTCTCCAGTAGCAACATAGAGTTTAGTTTCCTGCACATGCTAAAATCAACAGATCTTGAATATCTGTCAAGGATGTCCTGGAATTTTGTATAAACCTTTTCTCTTTATTTAAAATGTTTTGACAAAATTCCAGGACACCCTTAAGTGAACCAAATAACATGGCTCCAAAAAAATAATTTACTAAGGCTTATAATTGGGTGAATAGTTTATGGACAGTTTGACACCCTGTATGTTTTATAAAAGTCCTAAAGAGGCCCCTCGTTGGGTAGCCAATTATTAAACTTTCAATGCGTATACGCTGAAAACCTCTACTGTTGGGCTCCAATTGAAGAACTCTAGAAAAGCCCCTTGATGGCTCTTCAATTGTAGAATTCACAAATACGACTTATAATCTTGATATCTATCCCTGATTAGCTCAGCTCGCTTCTCGACATGATTATCATATAAGGAAATTCCCACTTATACAATAAATATACTTTGATCACTTTTATATTAATGTATTATTATTATTAGCACCACGTCTTACTACCCGTTCGTATTGTACGCACTTACGCTAATGTGTAATAGTAGGGTGATTGTGAGATGAAATTGAGGACTTACAGTTTAACGTGGAATCCGAACCACGGTGGAGGCCTGACATTCCCCACATTCACAAGTTGTGATTAATACACGTCTTGTTAGAGGTGAAGGGTTTGGCAATCAGATAAATCCGTGCCGGGACCAAGGATTGAACCCCGGAAATGTATTGTTGGTACGTATTATTTTATATGTATTACTATAATAACTAACAATTTCTGCTCGTGCAAACGACCCGTCTCCACACCAGTCACTGTACACTGTTCCATGATTAAATATACGACGACAAGCAACACACGTCTTTTCGCTACCCTGGTCACTGCACGTCTCTTGCTCTTCTCGTGTAACAGCGAGAGTTCGTTTCCACCCCGCGTCTTTTTCAAACTCTGATGACATCGTCGATTGCATCAGAGTGGACTGACAATCTCGACCCATCACATGAAAGTAGTTTAAATCCTGGCTTTATAGTTGGCTGGACAATGCAACCACCCTGTGCCGAGGAAAAGGTGTATTTCTCTTAGAACGAAAACTTACTGCTAGATCAGCTCTTTTCGTTGTGGTTTCATCGTCCAACGCAAGAAATGTATTGACTTCCAAACTGTCTGAGAGGCTTAGATATTCTAAAATGCAAATGAATAATTAAAATAATATTATAAAATAAAGATAATTCCCGAATTTAAATATAAAATGCAAATAACATATTAAAACTGCAGCCTCATCCTTCCTTTCCGAAACAACATAAGGTGTACAAGTTAGGACATTACAGTTCCATCCTCATTTAGTTGGATAACCATACTTAACAGCTCAAAAAGCGACTTTTTTTTTTAAGTACGTCGTCTTACTACCCGTTTTGAATTATATGCAAGGAATCTGGACGGATGACGATTTTTATAGGTAAAAAATTAATGGTGACCTTTTGTCAATATTGGACCCCACTACGTTTATTTTGCTTTTTAACAGGGCCAACTCAAAGGTTTCATGCACCCAAGACAAAACTTAAATTCCCTCGTCAGTTGTATTCTTTTTAATATAGATGACGCATAATAAATAATAATAATGTACAAAAATGCAGGTCAAAAAAAAATAGAAATAGTAAAAAAAGAGAAATAAATAAAAAAATTAAGTGCCCTTTTTAATCTATATATGAAAACATGTCCTTTCTTTCCTTCCTTTTATTATTTTCGGGAGCTTTTAATTAAATATTAAAGGATTAGACAAAAAAAGTGATCCCGAATGTCATAAGACCATAAAAATTAAAATTAGATAAAATTTGGAATTAATTATTGACTTGTTTAGTTTAAATAATTATTTTTTAAAAAACACTAAAAAATTGTATTTTTTTAATGCTCCTTTGTGGACGTTTGTGCCCTTGACGACCCCTTATGTTCACCTAATAGACCAGCCATACTCTTAAGGAGGTCGCTTATCTAAGCTTTCAGACGTGATGCTGACGTGTTTTTGCTATTTTAAAATATGTCTCAAGCCAAAATGGAGGTGAATTATATTGCAACAAGTCCCTAGATATAGAATTAAAAACCTTTTAACATTTATGTTTTATATTAATTTTTTTAAAGGATATTAGTTTACTTTCAACGACGTTTAGCTAGCGATATTAAACGGAAAAGGTCACATTAATTTATTGTTTTCGAAAAATTATTATTTTTTTGTCAAAAAAATTCCAGTTATTTGAATGAGTTCCAATAAAGCAATAAGAGCGATTACAGTCCTTTTCTCACATTCCCGTATCGACTACAGCACTTGGTGGTCGAATGCCTTACTAACGTCAGGTCTGATGTAGGCTAGATAATATGTTAATACTTTATTATTATTATTATTATTATCATCAATGTATTTGCAAATACATCCTCTGGAATTTAGAAATACGAAGATTTTAATTATAAATTTCCGTATCTTATTCTTCATTAATTTTTTTTATTCTTTCTATCAATAGCATAACTAAAATAACTCTAGGTTGACTTTTGAGTACTTGCTGATAACCAATCCTCTCCCACCCCCTCCCTATCCAACACAAAACATGAAAAACGTGTCATCTATACGTTTAGTAAGAAATATAGTTAATTTTTTAAAAGGGACACGTCACTATCGTATACGTCACTTTCGCAATAGACTACACTGCCGATGACGGGGAGATCAAGTTTAAAATCTTGGTTGGGTGTTATGAGGGGGGTCTTTCCTAAATGGTTTTTCATTCTCCCTAATTTCAATTGCGGGTACAATTCCTCTAAACTTCATCCTTACTATTCCCTAACCCATTAGCGTAGTTCGTAGATAAAGAGTATTGCCCGAGCGGGCAGTAAGAGGCGGTACAAAAGTAGGAAATAAAATAAAACTGGCACCCCCCCGCCCCCATTAAAAAAAAGGCCGGAAATGGGAGGATAATTCCATTCAATGTAGGTGGACCCTTAAAAAGAAGAAAAAAAAGTGCTTCCTATGGTGAAAGGATTAGAAATTAACATTATATGAATATTCGCACAAACGGCTAATACGGTGGTCGAAGTTTTTCACACCCCTGCATTGTGCATCTCTCAGTTGAGTCAACTCATTACAGCCTGGCTTTGGTTTATTAACTTTACTGGGCCCAGTGAATGAGTAGAAGGAACACTGTGGGGGGGNAGAAGTAATCACAATCTTCCTCTTCTTTTATTCGTGTTGGCTAAAAGCACTTGGCAAAGCAAAATAGTATAAACAAGATCTTGCCCATGTTGTAATTTGAGTACATTTTTACTTAGTTTCCTCGATAATTAAAAAAAAACTTGATTTTTTTGGAGGGGTTAAATAAATACATTCCCATTTCATAGGTGTATACCCTGTATTCTCCAGATGGAATCAATCAAATTTCACTTTTCATAAAATTGACTATTGTGAGATCATGGCCATTGGTGTTTGGGTCACGCAACCCAATGTTCCAAGGAAAAAATAGAAAGGCCAGGTGGGGAGTGGGGGGTGGAAGATAAGCGACTTAATGTGATTATTTCTTCAGTTAGCTTTATTTTTCTCCATGCAAAGGCCTACTATTCAAAGATCGCAGTTTAATGTTCAAAAATCACAAATATATTCATTCCTTTGTGTGTGTGTGTGTGTGTGTGTGTGTGTGTGTGTGTGTGTGTGTGTGAGAGAGAGAGAGAGAGAGATAGAGTGAGAAATTCGTTCTCTTTTCCGCTTTTTTCCAGACAAAAAAAATTCCATGTTTTTTCCGCTTTCCCAAGTGCTTGGAAGCCCTATTTACGTTACCTTTATGTCATGGTGTAAGAAAATCTTATCCAAAAATATATAGTCTCGTTTTGAGCTATTAGCAGTGTATTTCATAAAAAAAAGCCTTACGTTTAACTCGTGAACTAAGCTAACAAGCTCATTTGGCTTGTTTGTGACGAATAGGTAAGGGTTTACAAAGGTGTTTTATACTTTCTGTGCAAATGCGAGTACATTTTATAACATGACATAACGTATGAATACGTAAAGTTAAATCTAGTAGCTTTTCAGATAAGGTTATTCTTATGAAAATTGGACTGTACTTGCTGGCTACAGCCTCATTTAAATATGAAGATTTTTTACAGTTAATTTGTTGTAGCATGTCCCTAAAGTAAAATGACATCTACAAACCGCAATCTGCTCATAGTACTAAGCTGAAATAAAGGAACACAAAGAAGAGAATTAAAACTGATATATTCTGCAATAATATCATTTGTGTTCTACTTACTTTAAGCGGATGTTTCCGGATACAAACACCATGCTTCGACAAACTATTCTGCAAGTATGACGGAAGCGAAGGCATGGCAGTTTTAACAGACGTCTGAACCCTTGAACACTCGATGTTGACGATGGACCGGACTGTCGTTGGTTCGATGGCTCGAGCTACGAGCACTGTTGCCCTAGCGGACTTCCTCGGCAACTCTTTCTCCACTTTTCCCACCTCCCCCCTTCCTTCCTTTTCCCTCATTGCATGCCCATATTTGGTCCTGTTTAGTCAGAAAAAGAGTATATAACGGGTGACCCCTAGGTTCATTCGACTGTAGTTCATCATATATCCTCTAAGGAGAAACCTCTGCTCCAGCACCTGAAGAATAAACTGCTGGTCTTAATGTTTGGGTCGTGGGTCTCGCTACCTCGACGTCGAGGGAATCTCGTCTGACGTACCAAGTATTCGACAAATATCCAAGTCCTTCAGACTTGTAGTAGTCAAGGAGACTAATTTTGTTTCTGTTAGTCGAAGCGGCTATAATGTATTTAAGTCTTAAGTTTGACTATTTTGTGTTTATGTGTCCTGAATTAATTTAGTTAGTCGAAGCGGCTAAAATGTTTTCTTAAGTCCTTCAGACTCGTTAATTTAGTCAGAATGACTAAATTTGGTTTTGTGTCAATCTGACTTAATTTCTTTAGTCAGATAGTCTGACCATATATTTTCCTTATGTCCATATGACATAGTTTAAATAATGAGGCTTTGAGCTATATATGTAATAAGGACGTAACGACTAACATGATAATGGAACTATATGTCATATTATTATCACCGCGTCCTACTACCGGTTTGGGTTATACGCACTTACGCTAATGTGTAATGGTAGGGTGATTGTGAGATGAAATGGATGGACCTACAGTTTAACGTGGAATCCGAACCACGGTGGTGGCCTGGTATTCCCCACATTCACAAGATGTCTTGTCAGAGGTGAAGGAAGGGTTTGGTAATCAGATAAATCTCTGCAGGGACCGAGGACATGTAATAATAAGATGTACTCGCGTTTGCATGGGGGGAAATTTAAAAAAATTGCTCGTCACTAGACTTGAATTCAAACCTTGACTTCTATAGAAATAACACTTTAATATTAAAGAACTTGTGAATGTGGAGTATGCCAGGCCTCCACCGTGGTTTGGATTCCACGTTATAACTGTAGGTACTTCATTTCATCTCACAATCACCCTACCATTGCACATTAGCGTAAGTGCGTATAACCCGAACGGGTAGTAAGACGGGTTCTAATAATAATATTAAAGAAAATGTTATTCAATGTTGTCAGCAAAAAGGTTTGATTTTCTAAATAACTCTCCCCCCTCCCCCCATCTCTTATACATCAGGTTACAAATCTAAATAGCATAAAATGCCATTCTTTACTACACCCCTATAATTATAAATAATATATTATTGTCAATAAGGAAAGGGTGCATTTTTATTTACCTCATAGCGGCTGATGTATGGCGTGTGGCCGTCTTGGCTGAGAAGGGGGAGGTAGAAGCCCTCAAGCTATTATTAATAATAAAAACAAAACGACAAAACGTAAGGAAGGAAGAAGTGATATTTAAATAAAAGGAAGGGCGTCGTAAAAGTTTAAAAACTTCACCAAACAAGATTTGAGACTGATCTTAAAACCACCTGAGTCTATCTAACTTTTTATTTCTTCTTTGCATCAAGAAAATTGTTAGGAAATCCTTTTGAGGTCTTCCCTAACTAATGACAGGTTTTCTAGCCCAGACAATAACCCCCTTCCTTCCATTTTTTTTCTCGTAATATTTCCAGCACTGACCTAGCACAGTCTCCATTCTCCCCCAAGGTGTTTTTTACGACAGACAAAAGAATGTCGGGGAGGGCTCTTATTAGTGTAAGCGCCACAACTTCTGTCTTGAAGGAGAATCGAGGTGGAAGGGGGAGGAAAATGAAAGGGTTCTAAAATGGTTTAATAGAGTAAAGACAGTGCTCTTTAAACGCAAAAAATACCCACTTTCAGTTTTTGTTATTGATATTTTACAACAGAGGCAAGAGGACTATTAAGTTTTACTCCCCCCTGATAATTTACCTTCGACCATAAAACAAAACTGTCGTGAAGAGGGGATAATTATTTTTTTAAACACTAAGCAATTCATTCATAAGAGATTCTATTTTTTAATACGCGATCCTTCCCGCAAACTTTTTTTTGTTGAAGAGGATACATATTTTTTCCAACCTTATATTTTCAAAATAAGCCAACTATACGGCTACTTTTTCCAACCTTATAGTTTCAAAATAAGCCAACTATATTGATAGCATATATAATTATTTCGTTGTATGGGTGGGAGTGTAAGGGACGCAAGAAAAGGCAAGCATTTTTTGCAGTTTTTAAAATGAAACATGTTTTTGGCCAAAATAGATAAAATATTTCTCCAGTATAAATAGAGTTTAATTTTCCTCACATGGTGATATATATCGTGAGTACAGAGGTATTAAATGACACTTTTTAAATGAAGAGAAAAAGTTGTCATTAAATTCCGCGACACTCTTGAGAGATAATCGAAAACTGTTGGTGTCAACAAGTGAAGGAAATTAAACTCTATGGTTGTACTGGAGAAATATTTTATTTATTTAAAAAAAAGTTTTTTATATAAAACTGCAAAAAACACTGACCTTATCTCGCGGGTTCCCCCCCTCTCCCTCCCCCCTAACATAAGCTCGTCCCGCTTAAAGGTGTTAAGACTCACCATATAAAAGATTTCTGGTAATGGAGAGGCTCAGGTTCAAATCTGGTTCAGATTCACTGAGGGTGTATTTAACACTAAATTATTTTTTTTGCTACAATTTCTCTAATCTTTATTCGCGCTTGTGCGCTTCTTATCCATCTAAGCTGTCAATAGCCCCTGTGTTCTACAGTATAATCTAAAATAGTAAAGCCTATTACATACAGAAGAAAAATGGTACAGTAACAATTTTTCTAATGGACAGTTAAAGTAAACTTAATCAAGGATAATAAAAATATGATAGTAGGCCTAATATTACTCATAGCCGGGCAAGATATGGAATTATTACCGCAATGAAAATTAAAAACTGTTTTTCATTCATAAACCTGTTTAGTAAAAACAAAAGTGTCAATCCTTATGTGAAAGCATCTAAAAATCTCCTGAGGTTTTTTTTATTGTGTTAGAAAAAAATAACACTAAATTTATCTCATCACAAAAGTTTTATCGTTATCTTTTTGGGTCCTCTTCCCAACTAGAATCAAAGTCGGTACCTTTGGCTGTTTTAGTAAGGCCAGGTTCATATTCGAAACTTTAAAACGTTCATACCAGTTCGTATACTGGTCGTGTCAGTGGAGTTTGGCGGTTACTTAAAAATCACCATCTCACAACCGATTAACCAGGAAATTAGATACACGGCTACAATCCAACCAGAACACTTTTTAGCATCGTGTCTTACTTAATACCTGTTATACGCTCATGTAATTACTATACTAGTGGTTTTAAGGGTTAGGAAGGTTAATTCAGAGGAAATGTACCTACATTTGCGTGGAGTGGAAACCCAGTTTGGAAAACTCCGAGATTAGATGCTCGATCTCCCCGTCATCGGCAGGGTAGTCTACTGCGGAAGTAGCGCCTAAGGCCATAGGACCACCGAAACAGGTCAGAAAACTTTTTAAGTGTAGTTTTCTGCATTGTCCATTTGACAACGAAATTGAGAACATTATAAAAAAATATATAACTAATCTATTATAAAGACCCCCTAGTAGTGGTACAGTTTTAAAACAAAACGGTGAAATTGTTCCATAAACTCCTCACCGAATGGTAGAGGCTCAGGGCTTGATCTAGGATTCACAATCCGCAGGGGCCTCAACAAATTTACGTATGGTTTCCCATTAGTATTTTAAATTATAATCTAAGATATATATCAAGGCAACCAAATGAGTAATATGTAATCAATAAATGCATTATTTTAAAAATAAATTTTATTTTTCACTCTAAATATTTTGATAGTAAATAATTTAAAGGCATAACGGTGTAATTTATTTTAACAAGGGGCCTCCAAGTTCTTTATAGAGTTCTGCTTAGGGCCTCACCAAGCCATAAATCCGGCATTGTGCACCAGGTTAGAGGCTTCTACCGGTCGGGTGTACCGAGGTAGCTTTCACTAAATGGTTTCCCACTCTCCCTCCACGCTAATGAACTGCTCCACGATGCGACGTCTGGTTCAAGCTGTATTCACTACCTAAGTTAAGGAGTTACTGTGGAGTCACGCGCTCACCGAAAAACAAGAGCAGATATTATTACTATTATTATTATTATTATTATTAGCACCGCGTCTTACTACCCGTTCGGGTTACACGCACTAAGAGCAGATAGGAAACGTAATCAAGGGACGAAATCACAATAACAAAATGTTAGCCTCATCGACGTTTCCTGATCAGCACGAGTTTGAATAACTTCAGCTTTCCTTTTTCAGTAAATCAGGTTGGGAGAGTCCAGTGCTCATGCACCTACAAATCGAGATACGAGCAGACAGCTGCATCTACTGTTGCCAAATGATTTAAAATAACTCGTTAAGAGGAAAGTAGGTGTGTTTTCCTTGTTCTGTTTTGATTTTTTTCCCCCGACAAAACATAATTATTTGAAAATATTCATCGTTCCATTTTACTAAAATATCTGTTTATCCATTAGAAAATAAAATATGTCGGTAATCAGCTGCTTTTAGTTTGTTTTGAAAAGAATCATAGACTTAAATACAGCTCTTTTAGAATGTGAATTGTTGCACCAATCAAGCAATTTTCAATCAATTTTCCTCGAACGTGTGAGCTTTATCCAAGGGAATCAGATATGAGATAGCCAAAGCTATTATATATGCTTTTAGTGAGGGATTACTCCATCTAGATATCATATTTTGAGAATTGAAAAATGACACCTGGACACGGGAATCGAACCAGGACCTATTAAGCCAAAGGTCCCGGGTTCGATTCCCATGTCCAGGTGTCATTTTTCAATTTTCAAAATATTTTATCCGAGAGAGTTGATGGGCTCTTAGCCCTTTACTACTACGATTGTGAGCCCAGCTTAAGATGTTTTATCGTCTGTCGAGTTGGCAATCCTGAGCCATAGGAAGCGGGTGACAGTGATCGAGACATTAGGAAAGATATAATTCTCCCAAGAAGAAGGGGGTTGGGGGGAGGTATGAAAGAGAGAGAGAGAGAGTAGGGAAGAGGGTGATACGGTACAGTTATCGTGTCTGAAAATGTGGTGCGCGCGCCTAGGTCGGTCTGTGTGCCAATAAGCCAACGTGCCAAGCAGTGACTCACCTCGTCTAGCACTACACAAGATGGCATGGTTTAAAAAAAAATCGAGAAAGACATTTTAATTTCTTTTTTCTTTTTCTTTTTGAGGACGAATTGGGGGAGGGTCGATGAAAAATAGGTTATTTTTCTAACGTCCCAATAAAACTGCCACATTCGTACTCTTTAAAATAAATTTACCGTTTTTCTTCTTTTTTTAAAAGTGGATTTGAATGTCTGCTTCCAGGTCTAACTTCTGGTTAAAACCTTTCAGCCCCATTTTCTTAAATTTATATTCCCTGACATTTTCTTTATTGTATGGAGGGCTTTTAAATGTATTTTATTCCACTGCGGTAACGCTAAACATTTTGAGCCGCTGCAACTTGTAGCAACAGCTTTTTTTTATTTATTTTTTTATTTAAGCTATCTAACGTGCACTTTCTAAGCCGAATGATCATACCAAACCCCGACTTATAAACTTACTTAAATCTAGAACAGACATAACACCCATTCCCCCGTTTGTTAATGCATCATTGTAAAATAAGACATACACAATTCACCAATTATACATTTTTCAGCCCCACCAACCAGCCTCGGTGGCGTAGTTGGCTAACGCGCTTGTCATGTTGAGCTCGGCTTCTGAGGACGGGGAGATCGAGGTTCGAATCTCGGTCGGGTGAACTGGGGGTGGTTTTTCCTTAATGGTTTTCCACTCTCCCTCCACGCAAATGCGGGTTCATTTCCTACAATTCAACCTTCCAAATTCCTAATCCATTAGCGTAATTAGTACTTAAAGCGTATAACCCGAACGGGTAGTAAGACGCGGTGCTATATATATATTCAGCCCCACCAGGAATTGAACCCGGGACACTTAGTTTTGCACCACTCTAAGGTTTCGTACAGATTCTTATTTATTAGTTTGAAGTGAATGCATCGGTGGCCACGTGGTATAACGTCTGGCTGGGTCTGGTTTTCCGGTAACGGGGGAAATGTTGGCGTTAAAATCGCGGCAGAGTGTAGTGAATTTTTCTTTCCTAGAAGGCTTTTTTCTAACTCGCTCCACGCAAACACGGGGTGTATTTCCTTATAAAAGAATTACACCTTCCTCATCTCTCCAATAAAGTAAATATGTGGATAGCATTTATGGGTAGTAAAGACAAAGCGCACGCAAAAATCCCAGCCACATGATGCGAGAGTACGAGTCAAGAAACGCACCGACTAAGGGCCGGTCTTATGACTACCGCATAAATATTGCTATCGGGTGGTTAAAGTAAGCTACCAGATAAAGGTTATCAGCCACTTAAAAATTTTAAGCGTATTATGAAATGAATTTATCTGCCGGATAGTTATCTGTAGGATAAATATATTTTGCATAAAATGCAAGGTTGGTACAGTTTTTAATGGTACGCGCATGCGTACAACCTGGCTAGAAGTTACAATGCACCAACAGTTGTTGAATAATGGCGGCTAAACGAGTGCGAATAAACATATGGTGTCACGTGGGCGCAGAAGTTAAGATGTCTTGCAAGTATTAATTTCTGTGTCTGCATAAATGTGGTCATTAGTTGGATACAACGTTTACATTTCATTTATTGTACTCACATTTTTATAATTTGTTCCTATATAAATATAACTCTCCAAATGGTTTGTCAGTTTATATAAAAGTGTGAGTTAAATGTTCTAACTTTATATAGTTAAGAGCCTGGACCTTAAAATACCATTATACTCACTTTCGGCATTCACCTACATTTATTCAATAAGAGCAGAAAGAAAACTACCAAATTTCTTATCTCAAAGTAAGGAGGAAAGCTCGCTGCTAGTTCTCAATTATCTCCATTTTCGGTTGTGAGCCTATCCAAAATTACTGAAATTGTTAGAGAAAGGCTAAATCTAGAGTCTTTTTTCATCAAGCCTGGTCTCATATATCCGCAAATATGGTTAAAAAGATACGTAAAAAGAGGTAATGACACATTTTCACACTTTTTTTTATTAATAAAACTAAAACTATAGCGTATTTTAAGGAAACAGCCATGTTGGAATCTTGCGACTTTATTTTGGCGTCAATTTTATTTTTAATAATGCATCATTGATTAAATATTGCGTTCGAGCTGAACGTCTGCGCGGCCATCTATCGCTTACCGAGAATGCCCCCTTAAAATCCAAGGTGGACGTAACTAGCAATACAAACGTGTTTGAGATCCGACCTCCATGATGCCTGGCTGGTATGAAGGCGAGCGTGTGAACTGTCGCCTGAGGTAACAACGTCACAGAGGTAAGACGATATAATACCTCGTCATATAAGTGACACGACACTGCAGTCACCACTTTACCAGGGACCTCACACGCGCAACCGAACCCTCCCAGCCCCCTCTTATTTACTATGTATCTCGCTCTCTTTACCCATTCCATAGATTTCAACGTCTTTTCCATCTGTTATTTTTCAACCACCTCTGTGTATCTTTGCTTCATCATTCGTGACCCACTTCATTTGTCACATATTCTCTATGAACTAATTTTTTTTTTTTAATTTATAAGAGTTTTCAAACAAAATTTCTGGCGTATTTCTTTATCGGAAATTCCGTGCTCCTAATTTATTTTTTATTGGTTGGGATGGGGTGGGTGAAAGAGGAGATTTAGAGAGGGATTCCCAAACACTTGGGTTTTTACTCTTTTAATAAATCTTAACCGGGTTATGAAGTCACATGAGAAATAAGAATGAGAGTAGACTAGATGAAGTGCATCCACTTTCGCGTGAAGATGTGACAGGTGATTAGGGAGAATGAGGGTTTGAATACCGGTTAGATCTACCGAGGCTGGTTTTTCCTAAATGGCTTCCCACATCCCTTCCACGAAAATGCGGGTAAATTACCTCTAAAATGATTCTTCCTTCATCCCTACCCGTTAGAGTATGTGTATGTATATGTGTATGTATATGGGTATGATCTGAACCTATAGTAATACGCGGTATTTAAAAAGATGCAACGGGGTGAAGGAGGGACCAAGGGTAATCAATCCCACATGGGGGAGGGGGGGAATCTTCAGTGTACCAAGTTGAGATATGAACGAACCTTAGCCGTCATCGGAAAACCAATCCATAATATTTCACTCCAGAGTTACAACATTCGTAGCCCATTTTGTGGAAAGATCATCCAGAACTAATGTACCATTGCCCAGGGGACTCCCAAATGTACTAATCGTACATTCTTCCCGTGGAGGCTCTTTACCTGTCCCGATGAGATGAGGTGAGGTGATATGAGGTTATGGAACCAATGAAAACACTTAAACCTAATTTAGGACTAATCAACCAAAACCTGATGACCGTTTGGGAAGTTCCCCCTTTCGGGAAAAATGCATAAAGTACAAGTCGAGAATCGAACTCGGGACCCTTAGGCTCGTATCCAGGTGTACTGACCACGCACTACACCAGGGGGATGGGTACTTTTGATAGATAATATCTTAAAATATAATTTGTTAACTAATGTTGACGGCCAAAAAATAAATGCTTATATTTTCTTAAAGGTTCCTTTAAGATGGTTCGAATTTACGGCCTGTGTCACTAATGAACTCGTATTGGTACAGAATATGACACAACGAACATGTGTGGAAAATTAGAGAGCGATACAGAATACAAAATGACATCTTTGTGGACAGTGAAACACGCTTTTAAAGAAATACCGTGAGGCTAGGCGAACGGTGACCGTGTAAGAACGAGAAACAGGTTTCCGTGTCATGATCATTTTTCTACTCACGCATGGCAAATCCTAATGCATTAAAAAAATATCTTTATTCTGCCTCAAATTTGCAGATAAAATAGTAGGATGGCAGTACAGGACAAAACACTCAAGGTGTCAGACTAGTGATCAAAAGTGATATTTATAGATCACATGACTTGTATGAATACGTGAAAGTAGATTTAGCAGTTAATAGCCGTAAATAACTCTTCCTTTAAAAATTGTACTGTAGAATGGCAAACACCTAATAAAGGTCTGTCTTAAAACTGATGAAATTGTAACCATCTGTTAAAAGTGACAGAAGACGTATGAAAACATGAAAGCGGATCAAGTATGGTAAGAACACGGTAGGAGAGACAATAAAAACCAACCCACATGAAATAAGTGGCATCTACCAGCTTATATGCGATTTGCTGTAGTGTTTATATTGGTGAATCGGGAAGAAAAATTTCCGCTGAATTTTCCGAACATTTCAAGCGACTTTAAAGAAATAGGTCTACATTTTCCAAACAACTCAAACACACAGGATTTCTATCGGCCCATATCTATGAACAACTGCATGACATTTCTTTAAAACTCTAAAAAAAAAAAATATATCCTTGACGAACAAACCATTTTGTAAAAGCAAACACACATCAACAACTTAAAGAAACTATCCCACCATAAAAAATAAACTAACCTTAAACCTTCCTTTTCTTCCATGGTAGCTGAAACTGATTCGGGCCAGTGTCGAAAGGGTTATAGCCTTAATCCATCCTCCATATTTGTAATATTTGGCTCTTATCCAATGTTTTATTACACACATTTACTAAAAAGCCTCATTTTTAAAAACATTTGAAATGCTTAGTAAGGAACGTCTAAGAATAAGAAAAATAAAATTCAATTTTAAGTTAATTTAAGTTGAACAAGTTGTACTAGATTGACGTGAAAGAAACATAAATAACGAAATATAATATATATGCAGAATATTTAAATGATATTTGTAAAAGATTTGGTAATATAATGTTTCGTAATTATTTATTCTTTCAACATTATAATCTATTAACATTCATTAATTGTATGTTATACCACATTGGCTGACGCATTGTGTCTTAAACATAAATTTCATTCGGTGTGTTCTTTCTTTTTCATCAGACCTGAGGATGATGCCGCTGGTGCATTGAAACATGTTGTCAAAATAACTGTGCAGCTCTTGCAGCCAGAAATCAAAGAACAGGGACCTACAGCTAAGGAATAAATTCTTTTTTACTTTTCAATTATTATTTTTTTTGTCATTTCTCAAGAGTAATAGATTAAATTTCAATATATGCATATTAACATCATTCTTTGATTCTCTCAACTTAGTTTTAATGTGTAATTGACTCAAACGTCTATTTTAAAATGTACCCAATTTTTAGATGTTTGTTAAAATCTCAACATATTCATAATTAAAATGTATCATATCTTTTAATTACTATTACCAAGTCTTTTTAAAAATACAATTTAAATATTGTGCATATACATTATATTTATATTACATATTTATGTTTCCTTCACGTCATCTAGTACAACTTGTCCAACTTAAATTAATTTGACAGTGAATTTTATTTTTCTTGATAAAAAAAACCTTACAATTAAATTAACAAATACAGTTAAAATGGCATATCTATATTTCTCAATAGCATCATATACACACAAAGACACCCACCCGTTCTTTATAACTTCATTATTTCTTACTTCTTTCTGGCAAGTCGTATAGCTTCTGCATTTTTCACACAATTTCTTTTAACTTTCAAACATTATTTTCACGAATATAACGTGATAATCATCACACACATCAATTAACTGGGTAGTTATTATTGTTCTGTCAAACTTTGATAACACTTTCTTTAAATTAATAATAACGCATGGGCATCGTTAGTGCCCCCCCCCCCCCC
>CABEEJ010001351.1:114431-124635 GCA_901482245.1 Timema douglasi | reverse complement strand
CCCCCCCCCCCCCAACAATTCAATAATTTATCTTACATGAGAAATGTTAGTTTAACTGTAATAATGTAATAAAGTAAACTTATGAGTTACAAACAAAAAATTCAATTCACACTCGACTCGATAACTAAGCAATGATAGGGTTTTACAACATTCCGTGAAATTCTACAATTTGTTTTCAAATATGGAACATCTTGTTCGGCGGCTGGTGCTGATTTTACCCAGCTCGTCTTGTGAGGCAGAGAAGCAGGCGGAAATAAATTGTGCAGTGAAAGCAGCCATTAATAAAGAACCGGGGAGTAAAATAAATAGGTAATAAAATGCTAATTCTCAAAAAACAAATTTATTTTAATTTATAAATATTTAAATACATTAATTCCCCTACTTTCAATTAAAATATAACTAATTTTAAGCATCATCCAATATTGTGTGTGTATATTTAAATTGTATGACCTAAAACATCTAATATTTTTAATGTATTTCTAATATGTCACAAATGTTATTTTTAGTTGTTTAAATCATAAGTGTAAATTTACCAAATTTAATTCTAATTTATTTTGTCTCGCCAAAAATTACCATTAATAATTAAGTGCCTTATAATAGTATTTACAAATTTGATGACCGTTTACTACATTGTACACCAAATAACGTTTTAATTTTCAATTGGTGACTTGGCGGTCTAGGGGTAAGGTGTCATACTTCTGTGCTGGCGGCCGGGGTTCAATCCTCGGTCCCGGCACAGATTTATCTGATTACCATATCACCCTACCATTACACATTAGCGTAAGTGCGTATAACCCGAACGGGTAGTAAGACGTGGTGCTAATAATAATAATAATAATTTTCAATTTTATCATATTTATTCTATCAAGTTTAACTATATTATTTTCTTAGTTATTTTTACTTGCTAATAGATTAAATGTGTTTCAAAAATAAGATTTTAAGCCCTATATAAATGGTATTTACTGTAAATAAAAGGTTTAATCTTTTTGATTAAAAAATAATAGGGCCAAACATTGTTTTATATAATAGGGCCCTCTAATTTTCTTTTTGTAATAATAATATACTAGGCTGGAATTCTTATTTCTTCAGATAATGAATGACAATACAAGTTTTTAATTTTAATAGGTGCCCCCCTCCCTCAGTATTTTTATAGTTAAATGTGGAGCTTACACAGCTGGTCCAACACGTCTCTTTCTCAGTATACTAGCCTTCCGATTACGGGGAGATCAAGGTTCAAATCTCAGTCATATGTACTGAGGGTGGTTTTTACAAAAAGGTTTTCCCCTCTCTTCACGCAAATACAGGTACACTTCCTCCAACTATAACCTTTCTAATCTCTAAAAAAATAAGTACATGCGTGTACAATACAAACGGGTAGTAAGGCACGGTGATGAAAATAAAAACTAGTAAAATAATTATGTACATCTGTCACGTTCGACAAGTAATAACACACATAAAATAATGCAGTAGTAAATTTTTGTTAATATCTCATATATATATATATATATTAAATATAACTTAACTCAATTTTACTGTAGCTCTTTGAATTGTCAAGTGGTTTTGTCATCTCACAGAGTTGGAAAACTAATACAAGGGGAGAAAAAGACTTCATGTAAGAGAAACAACTATGTTAATAACTTACCTAAAGATATTTTACATCTTAGGTAGTTAGTTAGTCAGCATTATACGCTGGGATAAATGGATCATCATTATTAAAGGCCCCCAATTATTTGTAGTCATTATATTAATTAGAATGTAAAGAAACTTGTTCTCACATGCCATTACATATCATTAAATCACCTTTAAAAAATGTACTAAGTAAGAAAAATGGATAATAATTTACGACAGAATACATTATCTGTAAACAAATATTATCTTAAAAGTTATTAAAGTGGGTTTGGATTTTTGTTTATATAGTGGGGGAGGGAATTTGTCCTATTGGTTGCCAATTTTAATTTTTCCTAAAGTAAAAATTGTTTAGAATCTTCGCCAATATTTTTAGTGATCAAACCCAAGTCTGGTATACTGAGGCTGATTTTTTCTGGTTTTTCAATCTCCCTCTACGCAAATGCGGGTAAACGTCCTAATTAATTCTCCTCATTCCTAGCTGATTAACATAATTAGTACATATACGTATAACCTAAACAGGCAGTGCTAAAAAATCTTTTGACGTGTTTATTAAATTACTTTTATTCATTTATTTATTTAGCACCGAGTCTTACTACCCATTCGGGCTATAAGCTCAAGAATTAATTACACTAATGGGATAGGAATTTGAAATCTTGAATTTAGAGGAAGTGAACCCGCATTTGCGTGAAGGGAGAGTGGAAAACCATTTATGAAAGACCTCCCCCAGTTCACGCGACCGAGATTTGAACCTCGATCTCCCCGTCCTCAGCAGTCTAGCTCAACACGAAACTAGCACGTTATCTAACTACGCCACCAAGGCGGGTAGGATTATCAAAATTGAGGTTTTATTAATAAAGCCATAAAATTTAAATATAAATGAAAATCATATAAGATCACCAACTTTCTGAACTAAAGTTTGTTAATCCAAAGATAACAAATAGTTTCTCAACAAAAATATAGAATGTTTAAAGGCATTTAGCAATCAATAATTTAATCCCCCTTTGAGTTACCTGTTGACAAACACATCAACCCAAATCTAGTCTTTTTGGATTACTTAAAATAACTGCTCAAAAACAGGGTGTCCAGCTAAACTATATTTTTTAATTCTCTGACTTTTCCAGGTTTTCCAGACCTAATTTACTTTTTCCCAGACCACTATTTATCGATATTAAGTATATTACAAACATCATTTTTTTAAGATCACAGATTAAATAGTTTTTTTCCCTAGACACCCATACATTCTAAAATTGTGTCACTCAATAAAGGGATCAAACGATTTTTGCCTCCGGAGAAATGGACTATTTTAAGTTAAAATAGATATCAGTACAATTGTATTGAGCCATTAAAAGAATGCCTAAAGCAAGAACGATTTAAAATAGTTGTAGGACAGAGTCATTCTTAGTTCCTTCTACTTAAAATGTAGGCCTAGTCAAATTTTGCGCATGTTAATAGCCATGACTAAACTTTGGCAGAAAGGTGGAAAGACACAAAACTCACTTGTTGACCTTGAGAAGTGATATTAATCTGCTCAACATGGACAATGATGTGAAAGTGATTCCAGATGGTTATTAACTGGAAAAAAAGTGTTATTTTGACTATTGTGAATCAAAATTTTTGGCTTTTTATAGATAAAATGTAAAATTTCCATAAATTTAATCAAATTCCCAGACTTTTCCATGACCAAACAAATTCCCTGTCAATTCAGTTTTCCAGGTTTTCCAGGTCGCTGGACACCCTGAAAAATTCATATGGAAAAGATGTTGAAAAATCCGTGCGCTTTTTTTAATCCATAGAGTTGGCACAGTGTTGTTTTTTTCTTTGTATGATAAAGGGACAGCTAAAAAAAATGTTCTCAACTACTTCTAAAATAAAAACAATAAAATATATAAACAGTAAAAAAGACATTAAAAATGTTGAGGACTCTTTAGCCTACCAAACTTGTTAGTCCGTGACATTAACATACTACTAATTCCAGAATATCTTAACATTTTCTGTTGTAAACATATCAAAAAAATTACTGTATTGTTTATTCAAGCCTAGTCTCAGAGAGCCGCAAATAAAGTAGTTGAACATAACTGTCTCGACTCGCAAACCCCTTTCACAAACATCCGAGTTGCACGAACCCTTTGGTAAATATCCAAAGCCACGCACTTCAGTTTATACCTAATTCCTATGAAATTTAGTTATTAATGTAATCAAAATGTGTAATACCTTTAAATTAAACTACTATAGTTCCAGTAGGTACTTTGGGATACCCCACCAAATATAATGAGATAATATATTAACTACTCAAATAAAAGTTCAAATAATATTATAAATGGACTTAAAAAATTAAAACTTTAAATAAGCAAAGTAATGTAGCAACATTTTCTTATCTCTACTGTCACAATATTAGCATATTTCACTTTTTTTTTAAGTGGTACTGGAAATTGCTGCTTTGACATAGCTGAAAATCACAAGTTTCAACAACTACTAACCTATTCGCGTGACTTAGTGAGAAGGAAGCGCTTGCTTTGGATGGCACAGAGCTTTAAAGTCAGGAACCACAGACGATAAATAAAGTCTCAAGTCACTTTCAGCACTGAGCCTGTCTCTATTTATTTTTAAAAGGCACATGAAGAAGAAAATTCTCGTTGCGAACCACAGTTTGGGAACCACTGTATTAATAAATCTCAAACCATAGGGTGTTTTTTTAAGAAAAAAGAGCCCCGTTTGGAATCTTTTGACTTTAATTTGGCATGAACCTTATTTTGAAATAACATACTATGGAACTATCATACACCTTGGCTCAGTTAGTAGCGTATATGTCTAGTGAGCTAAGAGTCCCGGATTCGATTCCCGACATGGCCGAAAATTTATCATTGGTGAAATGTTGGTTAACCCTTTCACAGTGATGAATTAATGGCCGGGAGACTGTACGTTGTGCCTGTTCTAGTCTTAAGATGAATAATATAAATGAAGCTACGATAGGCTTAGCAGGCCGGTAGTGGAAAATACAGGACTTGAATATTAAAAAACTACCCAGACTGGAAACGGTAATGGATGTTTTAAAAAAAAAAGTATTGTCAAACTCAATATTGCGTTATAGCTGAAGGTCTGCGCGGCCATTTCTCGCTCTCGACCCCCCTCGAATGTTTGGTGTTCTTACCTGCCATTATCAAGACGAGGAGCAGCGGCAGCAGAAAGAGCAGCCGGGACTCGGGGAAACTCGAGGAGGACCCCCAGTCCATCACACCCCCAAGGGTGATACCCTCATGGCCTCCTGCACATCTCCTGGAAGCAACAAAGAACAAGGTCAGCGCTTCGAGACCGGGAGGAGACATCATTGCCGGACACATGTTAAGAAATATACTCTGTCTGGGTTCAAAGTATTACGTATCAACAGTACTATGTTAAGAGACATACTGTCTGGGTTCAAACTATTACGTATCAATAGTACTATGTTAAGAAACATACCCTGCCTGGGTTCAAAGTATTACGTATCAACAGTACTATGTTATAAGAGACATACTGTCTGGGTTCAAACTATTACGTATCAATAGTACTATGTTAAGAAACATACCCTGCCTGGGTTCAAAGTATTACGTAACAATAGTACTATGTTAAGAAACAAACTCTGTCTGGGTTCAAAGTATTACGTATCAATAGTACTATATTAAGAAGCACACCCCGCCTGGGTTCAAAGTATTACGTATCAATAGTACTATGTTAAGAAGCACACCCCGCCTGGGTTCAAACTATTACGTATCAACAGTACTATGTTAAGAAACAAACTCTGTCTGGGTTCAAAGTATTACGTATCAATAGTACTATGTTAAGAAACATACCCTGCCTGGGTTCAAAGTAATACGTAACAATAGTACTATGTTAAGAAACAAACTCTGTCTGGGTTCAAAGTATTTACGTATCAATAGTACTATATTAAGAAGCACACCCCGCCTGGGTTCAAAGTATTACGTATCAATAGTACTATGTTAAGAAGCACATACCGCCTGGGTTCAAAGTATTACGTATCAATAGTACTATGTTAAGAAGCACACCCCGCCTGGGTTCAAAGTTTTACGTTTCAACAGTACTATGTTAAGAAACATACCCCGCCTGGGTTCAAAGTATTACGTACCAACAGTACTATGTTAAGAAACATACCCCGCCTGGGTTCAAAGTATTTACGTATCAATAGTACTATGTTAAGAAACATACTGTCTGGGTTCAAAGTATTACGTATCAACAGTACTATGTTAAGAAACATACCCCGCCTGGGTTCAAAGTATTACGTATCAACAGTACTATGTTAAGAAACATACCCCGCCTGGGTTCAAAGTATTATGTATCAACAGTACTATGTTAAGTAACATACCCCGTCTGGACTCAAGCTATTACGTCCATAAGTAGCATATCTTTGAACACATACCATTCTCTTTGTTTGGTCATGTGCGTGACCAAGGTGTAGAGACGGGCGAGAGGAACAGACCGAGTAAGAGAGAGAGAGTAAGCGATTAGAACGAGAGCGACGTGAATCCATGGCGTGAACGCTACGTTACAGATGAAGGAGAGCGATGCTGGAATAAAGGGGCGGGGTTGGTGAACTCCCCCTCGACCTTGTGACGTCAGAAACACTCAAAAAAAACCTCACAACGAAACTATCTCACTCGGTTCTTGGATGCGGGCTCTTTCAAGATTCATTGGTTCGACCCTAACATTCTGCAAACTTGACGTGTTTTGTTCCTTTGGAGGTGGAGTGGAGGAGGGGGGGGGGGGCTAATGGACAGCAAGGGTGTGTACATTTATAAGCATCGAATGCCTCGTGAAAGTTATTCGAAGTGAAATGTCTCTGAAATTTGGAGCCGCATCATATTTGACCTTTTTCGAAAAGTGTGAGATAAAACACTGAATAAATATATAAAAGTCAAACGCATCGGTTGGGTGCAAGCAGATAAAGATATTTGATCCACTTTCACGTATTCATACGTCAAGTCATGTTATCCACAGCTATCACTTTAGATATACAGGTAGGGTAGAAACATTTAGATGATTAATAATTTGAAAATTAACACTTGAATTGAAAAGTATATATTAACTAGTTAAATAAAAGGAGACTACATAATCCAATTGTTCACTTTTTGAAGATCATGTCACTCAAGATAACTCCACCGCTATTATCGCTTTACAACCCTTGTTTGAGGGGTAATAATTCATGTTTGAATGAGTGTAGGCTACTTAAGAGCGCGCATCACATGCCCATCAATTCTGTAATACAGCCCGCTCGAAATAGTAAATTTACACGAACACTATTGCACGTGGATCGTTTCTGATTAAACATTAATGGAGATAAAGAGTTAATAGAAGTTCCTAATACTGAACATTGTTGAAATAATAAATAATATTTAGATAAAAACTGCGTTGAAAATAGTTTTTGAACGGCCTCACAGATAAGGACTGCACAAATCTTAATTCTGTCTTGATAGTGACATACTGTAGTTATTAACAAGAAAATTGTCGATTTGTCCCCCACCATCGTCAAAGTGGAAAATTTCGAAGAATCATTCAAATACGAATGCACTGCACACATTTCTTGCATGTTGTAGGTTTTTGTCTANGATAAGGTAGTTGTAGTAGACACCATAAAACTGTCGAAATTTCCCGGCGGGAAAAGGAGAACCTCTCAAAGCATCCTCTAACAGTGTCTCTGTACATGGTGAAAGAAGGAGGGTAAGAGGGGAGGAGGGGTAATGAAAGCCGATCTTTTTTCTCTCAGGCGCGGCCTTGCCTCGATTCAACAACATATGCATATCTCATCTATAGATATGCTACGCACACAGCTTATACTCGTCACGCCGTGTGTAGTCAGGGTTGACAATAGTGATGTATGACGGAAAATTTTACCTTTAATTTTTAGTGAAAAAATTTCCAATCAGGTTTTTTAGTAAAAAAAATTCCCCTATTTAAATAAGTTTCAATAAAAAAAATGTTATCAGCGAATCCAGTTCTCTTCTCACATTTACGTACAGACTACGGTCCCTTGGTGGTTAAGGTGGGAGAGCTAATTACGCGAGAAAAGGTAGTTTTTTCTCAAGATTTTACAACAAAACTTTTCTTTGCTCAAAATAAAGCATACATTTCTCCAGTAGAAATATAGTGTTTAATTTTCTTCACATGGTGATATCAACAGTTCTCGAATATCTGCCGGGGATGTCCTGGAATTTAATGACAACTTTTCCTATATTTTAACATATTAGAAAATCAAACAATGTTTCTAATAAAAAAAATATAATTATTAAAAAAAAAATCTATAAAAATTTAAAAAATACTGGCCTGAGTGCATTTCTTCCTACACTTCTTGACGCATGTTAAGGTCTATTTTTTTTAGCGTCACATCTTACTACCCGTTCAGTTTATACGCCTATGTACTAATTACACTAATGGAATAGGGATTAGCAAGGCTTGATTTAGAGGACGAGTATGCGCATTTGCGTGGAGTGTGTATGGAAAACCATTTAAGGAAAAAAACCTAGGTGCACCCGACCAGGATTGAATCTTAATCTCCCTTGTCTTTGTCAGTCTGGGCTAACACGAAATTAGCGCGTTAGACCACATGGCCACCGAAGCGAGTGGCAATCCCAATTATTAACGCTATTTTAAAGTGTATAAAACCAATAAATGATATTCTAAAATTGTTTCGCGCAACCTGAGATAGCTATGGTGGAACCCTGTTTGTAAAACGGTGCCTTAGACCATCTAACCAGCGTTGTTTTTATCTTTAAAAATATATATATTGGTCAAACTAAATGAAATATTGCTTCAGAAGATACGTTCAGTACTTTCTACACAAAGAACCCTCAAAGAGTACTTAAATATTTGTAATGGGCATAGTGGAAATCGATCATAACTTTTTAAACGAAGAGAAAAAAAAGAGTTTTCATCAAATTCCACGATGATCATGACGAATGTAAATCAGCTGTTTAGATTAAGATTTAAGAGCGTGCATCATAGCAGGCCCAACTCATCCCCCGGCTCGCGTGAGGTATGGGAGTAAAAGGGAAAAGAAAACACCTACGATATGTCAGAAATGTGTGCAGTGCATTCGTATTTGAATGATTACTCGACATTTTCCGCGGTGACGATGGGGGACAGATCGACAAAGTGTCTTGTTAATATCTACAGTATGTACCCATGACAGTGCTTAGCTGTGAAGCCATTCTAAAATTGTTAAAAACGGCATTTTTAATGCAGTTTGCATCCAAGTATCTTTTAATGTTCCAACAATGTTCTGTATTAGGAACTTCTATCAACTCTTTTTTCCATCAATGTTTAATCAGAAATGATCCACATGCAAAAGTGTTGGTATAAATTTAAGATTTCTAGCCAACTGTATCACAAAGTTGATGGGCATGTGATGCACGCTATTAATTTATATCTAAGCTTAAAATAAACACTCATCTCCTGAAGAAATATTAGATTTATTTTGGCCATTCAAATGGCTTATGTCGTAAAAACTGAAAACTCTGGCGTTCCCTTCCATCTTTCCCAAAAAGTATTGCCGCTTACATCCCATCATTCCTTTTCCGAGAAGGTCGTATATGATGACAGTTATTAGCTCGCAAGTTGAAGTAGGTCACCGCCTCGAACCCAACCGGCTGCACAATGAATGAGTCAGTGGTCCATGTCCTACCTCCTCACCCCTTTACAAACACATGGTTCTTGTACAGTCGGTTCAGCGTGGTACAGGTCATTAACCCCGACAAAGAGCAGGAGAGTATCCGATCATTAAGTACCGAAACATTTGAAGGGCGGTTCTAGCCACAGTCCGATTTGTAAAGGTTATCGTAGAGCTGGAAAGGTTACTATATATAATTTCATGTATTTATAAGTCATGTTATTAATGTTGACGGCAAAAAAAAGAGTATTTATTTAAAGTTCCTTCCTACCATAAATACCACTATACAGCCAAATTGACATAGGAAGTTCTTTTTAATAGATTTGAAAAAATGTTTTTGGTGAAATCTAAATCATAACACTCAATATAAATTATGTTTAAAACAACAACTATATTCACCTGTTGGGAAACTTCCCCGAACCCACTTAAAAATGTATTATTTTTATGGTAATGGCATTTCAAAAGCCTCAATAACACAAAAGCAATCTTAAATTAGCTTATAAATCTTATCTTGTGGCCCTGTTTATAATAATAAACATAAATTAATTCTATAGAGCTTGCTCTTAAAATTTAGACTATATATTCCAACTCGTCTTCCCTGATTTAAATTTTATTCAGATATATTAATATATTATGTTTTACTTAATTATTACACCTATCGAGGGTCGTGGGAGAGGGGGTGAAGTGGGGTCCGAAGGAGGTCCAGTACCACATTTGCTGCCCCCCCCTTTTTTTACCCGACAATACATTTTACTGGTGTGTTATTTTTAAAAAACTACACACGTGTAACTATAAAAGCAGTTTAAACGATACCCAAAAGAGAAATCTTGGAACGTCACGAGGTGGGAAAACCTCACTAATGATCGTAGCAGATATGCTGGAGGGCAGTTTTGGTGGTCTTGTGGTGTTGGGGGGGGGGGG
>CABEEJ010001351.1:82556-102901 GCA_901482245.1 Timema douglasi | reverse complement strand
CCGCAAAGAGGTGCTACATTAGTAGCCCCCCCTCCCCCCCAACCCTCATCAGAACTTGAGAAGTTTTGGCAAGAGTTCGTCGAGGCGACAGATGGGCGATATATGTACACACACTAACACACACATTAGACCAGACTGGGGGCCCCATTTTAAGAGGGGAGGGATGACACAATCCCCTCCTCAAACACCCCCCCCCCTCCGGATCGTCTACATCCAGTGTACCGCCCAATTTAGATAGTAAGGAACTTTGACAGTCATAAAAGTCACTAAAACAATTTTCATATAATTATACGTCAATTCGTGCGATCTGTAATTGTCAGTTTTGAGAGATTTGATCAATTACTAGGAAATAATACTAGTTAATAATAAATTAGGGTATTCTAAGCTTCAAGTCCAAAGGTAAAACAAACCTTCCTCGCTTTAACTTCAACATGCACAATAACCTTCGTAGCTTTGCAATATTTTGAAAGAAGAAAACTTGAACACACTATGAACATACTTGAAACATCACACTTATTAGGCCATATTTAAATATACAATCGTTTTTAGGCCATACATCCAATACAATATTTTTAACACAGACTTTTGGTTTGAATGACATCATAGATACATTCATCTTAGTCGTCATAAAATATCGTGTGCTTTGCTTTTTACTCTAAGCCTTACTCATTATCTAGATGCATTTAATGGATAATTTATAATTATATCTACAAAACCCTATTTCAACTTCCGTTTCTACCTCGCTTCGCACGCTGGCCCCCACCAAGCTCCGCATCTACCCCACTTCGCCCCCCCCCCAAGCTCCGCATCTACCCCGCTTCGCGCGCTCCCAAGCTTCGCTTCTACCCCGCTTCGCGCACTCCCAAGCTCCGCTTCTACCCTGCTTCGCGCGCTCCCAAGCTCCGCTTCTACCCCGCTTCGCGCGCTCCCCTCCCCTCTACCAAGCTAAGCTTCGCCACGACTTTACTTCGCATATAAGTGTTCTTTGCACATCCCTAAAGTAATAATAATAATATTTAGCACCGCGTCTTACTACCCGTTCGGGTAATACGCTGTAAGTACTAATTACGCTAATGGATTAGGAATTGGGAAGGTTGAATTAGAGGAAGTGAACCTGAATTTGCGTGGAGGGAGAGTGGAAAACCGTTTAGGAAAAACCACCCTAAGTTCACCCGACCGAGATTCGAACCTCGATCTACCCGTCCTCAGCAGTCGAGCTCAACACGACAAGCGTGTTAGCCAACTACGCCACCGAGGCGGATTATCCCTAAAGTAAAATATTATCAATGTTGACCGCAAAAAAGAGAGTATTTTCGGTCTGCTACTTCCAACCAGAATGGTACCATATCTGAACTCTCAATGCCCTTTGTCAACGCCTCCCAGCAGTCAGCACGTGCGTCCAGGGTTATCGAGGCTCTGGTTAAAAATATAAATGCACAGTTTTACTGTCGTTTCAATTTGCAGGGGAACTCTGGTAAGTATAAAGCCTTATAAAATACAAATATATCTTTTATGACCGGCATTGACAATATTTTATCATATTACGAGTTGGAGGTGACATTTAACCTGCCTACAAGTCAACTTTTTCAAGTCCATGTTACTAATTTTTGTTGTGCTCAGCCACGTTGTATGACATTGAGAACCCCGTCTTAGTAGTGTCCTTACTTTCTTAGCCGAGTACAGTTGCCCTGTAGAGTATTCGCTAGAATATTTGCCCATAAAAACAATTGAGAAATAGAATATTTATTTGCCATTCAAAAGTTCTCTACTAGAATATTTGCCGTTCAAAACAGTTGCTAAGTAGAATATCTGCCAGTCAAAACAATCGCAAAGTAGAATATTTGTCAACCGAAAGAGTTTCTGAGCGCGGAGTTGCCCAGTGAAACATTTTCCGGGCCAGGACAGTTGCCACAGCATCCCAGACAGTTGGTCTGTAACCAGGTGTTTGTCTCTGAGAGAGAAAGAGGGAGAGATCTAACGTCTGAGTCTATTCCTGGTTCTTCAAAGACCCTAGACTTGGCACTGGCAGCCACCGCATCTCGCGGATAGATCACATTCGATGTGTGTTTGTGTGTCTACCTTAGTTCACGACTAATGTACTCGACAAACTCTTTACTATAGTATGAATAAGGGGGAGGTGCGCTCTTAGGTTGGTGTTATTTATGATCTACTTGATAACGCATTCATAAATCACATCCAAGGCATGTGATCTTCAATTCTATTTTGATTTATAGTATCAATACTAATAAAATAAGTTTGTACTTTATTAAAACAATTTAAGGGTGAGAGGGGGGAAATCACCATTAGTACAGTATCAATACTAATAAAATAAGTTCGTAATTTATTAAAACCATTCAGAGGCAGAGTAGGAAATCACGCTTAGTACAGTATCATCGGCCTATATTTGTATTTTATGAAAACAATTTAGGTGGGTGGGGGGAAATCCCCTTTAGTACACCCATACAAACCATATCGGTGGTTAAATGGTCTGAGGCATCACTTTCTTAATAGTCTGTACTGCAGATGACTAGGAGAACGGGATTCAAATCCTGGTCGGAAGCAGTGAGGGTGTTTATTTCCTTAATGATCTTCCAGTCAAAGCCCCACGCAAATGCGGGTACAATTCCTATAAATTAAACATCTCTAATCACTAAACACATTAGATGATTAGTGCATATACAAATAATCTGAGCGGAGAGAAAGAAAGGCTAAAAATGGACCTCTTTGTCAAATACAATCGATTATATTGTAAGAGTATCGTGGGCTTTTTAAAATGAAATGGGAGGAGGGGAAAATGCATTGTGATTCCAAAAAAATCACAATTTACTTTAAATATAAAGTTTGTTTGTACAAAAAAAAGGCAAGCTAATTATCTCCCAAAATATAGTCCTCTTCTAAGTCTTATTGAGTCGGTTATAAAAATGGTGTGTGTGTTTTTATGATAAAATTTCTCACACATTACGCAGTGAAAAGAGAGAATGTTTTTCATTAGCACATCCTTACTAACGTTTGCGAGGGGGTTTGTTAGGCAAAGGGGGGACAAGAACTTGCAGAAATGTTGTGAACTACACGTGTGTGAGTGTGTGTTTGCGCGCACATGTTTTGCGAATGAATACGCTGGCTACTTGTTAACATAACGGTTTTAAGGTGTAATGGAAGGGAATGCGGGTAAAGGCCAGTGTTTTTATAGCAACCATATTTTTTTGGCCAAAATAAATAAAATATTGCTCCAATATAAACAGAGTTTCTTCACATGGTGATATCAATAGGGGTTGAGAATCTGTCATGAGCATGGTGGCATTATCCAACAAACTTTTTAAATTAAGAGATGTGCTGGCGGCCGGGGTTCAATCCTCGGTCCCGGCATAGATTTATCTGATTACCAAACCCTTCCTTCACCTCTGACAAGACATCTTGTGAATGTGAGGAATGCCAGGCCTCCACCGTGGTTCGGATTCCACGTTAAACTGTAGGTCCTCCATTTCATCTCACAATCACCCTACCATAATACATTAGCGTAAGTGCGTATAACCCGAACGGGTAGTAAGACGCGGTACTGCTAATAATAATAATAATAATAATAATAATAATAATAATAAATTAAGATAAAAATTATTATTATTAATATGATAGTACCATGTCTTACTACCCATTTGGGTTATACGCCCTTACACTAATGTGTAATAGTAGGTTGATTGTGAGATGAAATGGAGGACCTACAGTTTAACGTGGGATCCGAACCACGGTGGAGGCCTGACATTCCATACATTCACAAGTTGTGATTAATACAAGTCTTTGTCAGAGGTGAAGGAAGGGTTTGGCAATCAGATAAATCTGTGCAGGGACCAAGGATTGAACCCCGGACCTCCAACATATAAGTCTTGACACCTTACCCCTAGACCGCCAGGTCACCAATTAATAGAAATAGTTTTTATTAAACTTTATAACACCGTTGACAAATAGTAAAGAAATTTTGATGGTCACCATGTGAATAAAATCAAACTCTTATGTTTGTACTGGAGCAATATTTTATTTATTTTAGCCACAAAAAGTTTTACCATAAAAACTCCAAAAACATTGGCCTTTTCTCGCGTCCCCTTCCATCCTACCTTAAAGATACTAGAACACTACATCAGAAATTCATAAACCCTAGAAACCAAGTGGATTTATAACGTTCCTGGGTGGAACTGTCTAGCAGTTTAACAAACAGGAGAACAATACAAATTCCAATACTATTTGCGCTGTGGCTCCTGCTATACCAGTTGCCCCCCCCCCTTTTCACTCCCGGCATTTAGGTATTAATGATCAACCGGAAAGTGTGGATCTTTGAACTTTTCAGAGTGGAAAATTCTAACTCAATAAATTATATATGCGTTTCTATAGGTCTATGTATATGGTCATATAAAATAGGTTAGTGCTCATTCCAGTAAACATCAAACTAGTCTACCGTTAAAGACTATGTTAATATTAAATCTAAGTGAAACATCTAATTGGCGATATCTCACCTAACTAGACAGTGCGTTTAACGCCTAAAACGGCAACATCCTTTATTAAGCTAATACCATTTATTCTTTATCTAATAAAATTAAAACTATGAGAGCTGGGAGCTCTTAACATATAACATGGAAAAGAAACAAAAACTTTCCTTAAAAATCAACAAAGTTTTTTGAAAAATAACAAATATAAAATAAAGTGTTCAAGAAGTAATGAATTATTTGTCAACAGTGCTGTTTTAGGTAAAAGCTAGTTTCCCTCTACCTCCTTTGAAACCAATGTGAGAGCATACTGAGTTTTAAATTGACACCGGTTTATATTTATCGTCAAATTCCAAAACTTGTTGCGTCTCCGTGTGTGTTTATACAATGTATCCAAAATGTCTGATGTAAGTGTAGTGCCAGCTTTGTGAGTAGGTATAATCGAATCGATACAGAGATAATCTTTTAGAAGATAGAATATAAGTATCCAACATTGAAAAAAAAAAGTTACCATTTTTTATCAAACAACCGATAAAACTATATAGTAAGATTTTGGCGGAAGAAAAAATTAAAACGTGAGGGGAAAAAAATCTGGTCAAGGTTGATAACGTTTTATTATAAGTTTTTAGTCTAGTTTTAGAGGAAGGCCTATTGATAAAAAATGCATCAAAAGTGACAGCTACAGATAATGTGACTTGACGTATGAATACGTGAAAATATATCTAGTAACTCTTCTAGTTGTTAGAAAAGAAACCATCGCTGGGTAAGTGGATAAAGGCGTTAGTCTCGCCTGGTTTTACGAGTAAGGAACGGGGAGGAGGAGTGGTAGCGGGGATCAAATTTTGATTGGGTGTAACGAGATATTAATTTTACTAAATGTTTTTCCCTCTCCTTCCTCGCAAATGTAGATACATTGGCTTTAAAACATGTCCTAATCCATAACCTATTAGTGTAATAAATATTGACTGAAGATGAATGAGATTCATGGGGTTTTAAAAAAAAGCATAATTTCTACAGAATTAAACTTGAATCAAATTGGTAGGCACGCGTACCTAAACGCAAGTTTTTTTTCTTGTGACAGGAAGATCAAGTGTTCAGCTGGGTGGAACTCAAAACGGTTTCCCCATTTTTCTTTTTCAAGAAAATTAGAGTACATTTATTCTCAAATTTACCTTTCCTTATCCTTATTTCACTCATGAAAAGAGAGCTAGGGCGGGCAGTGAGACGCGGTGCAAAAGTAAAAAATAAAAGCGCGCTTCTCTTAAACAAGCGACGCTCGTCTAGAGTGCTACAGGAAATGTGTCTTCATAACGAGTGATGATTGGTATGAACGGAAGGAACCGAAATTAATTTATGTTTGTTGTAAAAGACAAGTTCAACGTCCCCCTTCTGCAGTAGCCATTGTTAAATGTTCCTCTGACGTACAAAGAGGAGGGGAGGGTAAACAAGTTTATAATTTTTAAACGAGCCAATCTTTATAAAGTCTTCATACGAATACCGAAAATTATTGCCTCGTTACAATAATTATCGTGTAGTTCGCCCCCCCCCCCTTTTCCCTCCTTAAAACAGCGTGGCGTTTACTACAGTTTTACTAGTAGAAAAACAGAAGCTTTTTTTTTTAAACGAGGATTAAGTTTGTCACATAGGAGGTCATTTTCTTGATTAGAAGTGGGGGGAGGGACGCTACAAATGAGTTGATTCTGAACAGATACTTATCTCCACGGCAAAATCAAGCGCATTAAAATATTGTACACGTTATTAAAGACTTGTTCGAGGAATACGTGTTCTGCCTTACGAAGTGTCGTGGATTTGCTCCTGCCTTTTTGATACCTCCTCGCTCGCTTTGTTACCCTGTTTACCGCGCGAATCTGTATGCCTAGGAAAAGTTTATTTTATGTGCGTATCGCACCCGCATCTTATTTACTTGGGCGGCATATTATTCCGCATACTCTCTCTCGCATAGTGTAGCCGCATTTGCGTCGAGGCATAGGAAACCATGTAGGAAAAACCACCTCAGTATTTATTCACAATCGAAATAAGAATAACCACCACACAAGTCAACACGACAAACCAGACAAGGTGATATTGAATGACGCCTTGTCAGCGTCCAGTGGTGTGGGTGTCTCCCTGGTTTAGCCAAACATCTTGTCCGAAGGCTTGGGATCAAAGTGATCGGTGACCAACTTATGGAAGTATCCTCAGTCCTCCTACCATCTCTCTCATCTGAGGGCTTGGGAACTGTGATCAACTAGGGCGGGTTTTGAAAACGTCCCAAACTCAGATAAGTTGAGACTTTGATCGCCAGTGCTCTGTTGGAGGCTCTCACCCTTTGTCACATAGAGTAATGTGACTTCCTTCCTCCTGGGTCACATTATTTATCAGTTAAAATCATGGTGTGACCTTTAGTGTAGTTACACGATTGAAATCTGAAATCATCAAAACTTGAATTTTGAACTCTGAATAGATTAAGATTTTAGTTTGGGGCAAACGTGTCATAATTTTATACTAATATTATAAATGCGAAAGTCTGTGTTTTTGAATGTTTGGATGTTTGTTACTCAATCACGCCAAACCTGTTGTACGTTGGTCGAGTATTTCCTGGAATAACATATGACTATTCTCAACCTTTGATTTTACAATAATAACAGTTCAAAACAAAAACTTGCGCACCAAAAATACTATTTAACTTTTATCATAAAAATAGCAAATGACTGGCACCACTATCTAACCTGAAAAATATTTCAACAGAGCGACAAGTTGAGAGAACATTTGTTATCATGTGTAAATACGAAGCCACCTCTATGATAAAAGTTAAATAGTATTTTTTGTCTTTAAGTTTTAGTTTTGAACTGTTATTAATGTAAAATTAAAGGTTGGGAAAAGTCATATATGTTATGTCATGCACAAAAATACAATTTAACTTTTAAATTAATAATTTGTGACTTAAATAATATATGTTTCTTTTACTACGAAATATTTAAAAGTGAAAATTAAAATGTTTAAGTAAAGATAGCATCATATGGCAAAATTATTTACAGCTAGAACTGAGAAAAACGCAGAAATATTTGAAGAAATTAAAGTTTGATTTATGACCAAAACAGTTTAGTTAAAAATTAAAAGATATTATCAATTATTGCGGGCGAGGCCGTGACGGGTAGAAGCTAGTAGGGTCATAATAGCACATTGTGTGGAATAGGGGCATTTCAGGTAATGACAATGGGTGGAATATGTTGCCCAATCAGTCCATGGCATTGGGTGGAATCAGTGCCTAAACGCGTCGTGACCTCGGTCAAACGTAAAAGAGTAAAAGAAATGTCGCAAAAATTACCCCGAAAGAAATAAAATCAGTGTAACTTAAACCAGTTCACAGAAGATATAAAAACAACAACTATAATTCAAAAGAGTTCCCTTGACCGGTGCAACGTGCATCTGGTTTGAACTACGTCAGTCCGTCAGTCCCTCCCCCCTTCTGAACAAATTACTATTCCGCACCAGACGTCATCCTTCAATTGACCAGTTCCAACCGTTTGGATAAAGGAGAGATACACTTGGAATGCCAAATTAAAAAGTGCTACCCCTTGAATACCAATAATTATTGTTCCTAGGGAAGTAAAAAAAAGAATGAAACCAAGAAATGAATGCACGTATAAAACCAGTCGGGCGAGTGTGTTAACAGTAAAAAAAAAAGAATATAATAAACATACAGACTGACAGAATAAACCCACACGTATAATAAAGAGAAAACTTGTAAGAACGGTGTCCGCGGAAAACACCAGAAGCGACGCAGACGCCGCGGGTTGCCTACAACTCGCGGGTAGTTCTAATAGGCTTTAAGACTACGTCCAGTTGGACTGCGAGATAAAAGGGCGCAAATCAAGACTGAACACCTGCCGATGACACAGAGGCTTTTTTTGACACTGTGTCTTACTACCTGTTCAGGTTACATGCGTGTATACTAATTACGCGAATGAGTTAGAGAAGATGATTTAATTTAGAGGAAATGTACCCGCATTTACGCGGAAGAGCGAAAACCCCGTTTGTAAAGCCAACCCCGGTACAGCTGATTGGGTGGTGCCTTCAACCATGTGGCTAACGAAGCAGGTTTGTTGTTAATTAGTACTCGAGCAAAAGGGTTTATTTACAACTTTATACTATTCGACCAACAAAGCAGTTATTAACTCTCACAATAGACCGGACTGCCGAAGATGGGGAGATCGGGGTTAAAATAATAGTCGGGTATATTGAGTTTCCCCCTAAATGGTTTCCCGCTATCTTTTGGCATATGCGGGTATATTGCCTCTAAGCTATATCTTTCTCATCCCTATCCCGTTAGAATATAATAACAAATGCGTGTAAACTGAACAGGTAGTAAAAAAGTGGTGATAAAAAAATAACAGATAATATTAAAAATGACAAATAGGGAGTTTTCAACCAAGGAACAAAATAAAGTTGGATAAACTGAAATAGTGTGAAAAACGACTTAATTACTACCCCTCCTTTCATGTAGGTAGGAAGGTTCAAAATCCAGAGAGACGTACTAGTTTTTCTCTCCATAAATGATTTTCCACTCTCCCTCCACGCAAGTGCTTACACACTCCCTATAAATTATATCTTACTCATTCCTCATCTCATTAGTGGCAATGTGTGGATAGTCTGAATGGATGGTAAGACGCGGTGATAAAAAAAAACAGTACACGTATAAAACTATCCCCCAACGCGCCCTGAAAGGATTTGAATCCTGACCTTCACATCAACATGGACAAAGAAGCTGTTTTTAATGAGAAAGCCCAACATACAATGTTTAACCCGATCTGCCAATGACGGGGAAGTACGGGAGTTGAGTGGTTTTACACTCACCCTCCACGCAAATGTGGTTAAATTTACCCCAAATCCCACCGTCCTAATCCCTATCGCAGATTTATATAAATATTTTATACAACTATAAAGCCACATGGCTGACTTACTCACTGACATTAATGTTTACCCACTTCCAGATGAGCTAGAAACTTGAAATTTGGTAAACTTATAGCTTCTAGCCTGTAACAGACGGGAAAATTAAAAAATATTTTTTTAACCCCGGAAAAAATTAAAAATGGCGGGGAAACTTTAAAGTCGGTTCGGACCTTTCTTTGGAGGTCTCTTGTCGCTAAACGGTTAAACTATCAAAAAAACGGCTATGAAATTACATTAGTTTACATACATTTGCAAAGATAACTCAGTGGGGGGTTGCGGGAGGTCCAGTCCGTTTGTCAGTGGAATTAGACTGCCAATGAATATTTGTCCTCTTACTTCTTCAGCTTCCAGAATTTTCTTCTTTCCTTCAAGTCATCCAATATTTGAATCCTTCTTCCTAAGTTGCTCTTTCCCTCAACCTTTCCAATTATTTCTGAGAGTCCAAGTTTCTGCCCCATACAGCGTGATACTCTAAATGTAGCATTTAATCGAATTTCATCAACTTACAGATTAAAAAAATGCATCTTCCCAGTATGTTATATGCAAAGCATTAAAAAAGATATTCTAAAATATAATTATCTCTATCAGGTTAAATATGAAATCATCGCTAGTGTGTGTGAAGCTCAACAAGACAGTCCCTTATCGCTTTAGAACCCATAATGGCTTTGGCCTCAACAAAGCAACCAATAGTGATCCACTGGCATAGCCCCAACATAATTATTGGACGATTGCGCTAAAGATGGGCGGGGTAAGAGCAATGCTGACGTCAGGTTATTGTTCGGTAACTACAGCTCGATATTTCAATCATGGCTTGATTGCGACTCATTTTACAATTATGGTGCAGATTAGACACAACGTGGTTAAATGGAAAACTGTCCCCAAGCAGAGGATTTTTTTTTTTCAATCATCACTTTTAACAAGGGGTTAGTGACAACTTAAGGTGGGGGTTGTAGAGAATGAAACATGAGGAAAGTGTTTTTTGTATCAAAACTTGTATGGTCAAAATAAATAAAATCATTCTCCCGTAGAAACATAGGAGTTTAATTTTATTCACATGGTGACCTAAACAGTTCTTTAATGTGTGTCCTTGAATTTAATGGCAACTTTCTTCCTTCACTTGAAAATGTTTCTCATCTAATGTCGCTATGCTCATTACAAATATTCAGCAACTGTTGATATCACTATGTGAAGAAAATTAAACTTTGATTCTAATAGAGAAATTTTTATTTATTTTTGGGAAAAAAAGTTTTGCTACAAAAAGTGCATTAACACTTAATTTAAATCACGTTCCCTACATTTCCACTTTAATAAAACTAGCCACGGAATATGCTGGTTTAATGTTAATGTACAGAGTAATTTTTATCATCACTCTATAATCGGGACAATTTTATAATCCAAAAGTCCCTGTGACAGTTTGGTTTTGTATTAGCAAAACCTTTCCTTGTATAACCCTACTCTTTTTTCCAAGGAACAATTATTATAGAACTCTTCCGATTTCCCAGAATATTCTTGGGTTTTCCCCTGCCTAGAAGCTTTTACCTCCACCCCTAACAACACACACCATCCCTGTAGAAACACGCCACCCGGCCAGCCATCAACTAACTCTGAAAAACACTTGTAAGCGACAGCTGCGTGTGACAAAAACCTTTCCAGGGAAAGTGTCTCAAAATTCGAAAGGATTACAAGACTTGGACTAGGTTCTAGTGACACTTCAACAAGTCCTTACTTTGTATTTTCTAAAAAAAAAGAAGTGCGTATTTTAAGCACAAGATGAAGAATGGGGGATAGGGGGGGGGGGCACCGAATTCCTTGAATACAAGAAACATCTGCACGACAAATTTACCTGTGTATACCGGGAGTGAAAAAATAAAATAGAATAAAAACTCGGTGCAACAGAGCCATTTTTAAAATCTGAGAATACTAAAGGTCTTCTTTCCTTTTTGCACGGTAACTTACTATCTATCCTAACGGGATATTTAGATATTTAAATTAACAAAAATGGAGGATGTGGAAGGTAATGTAAAACTGTATTTGAGTGGAGGGAGTGTGTAGAACCATCTTGGGACAACCAACTTCAATACAATAAATCACAATCTAGCTGCCTGAGAAGATTCTTGCTATAAAACTTTGGACTGTATCATGAAATGGGATTGAATGAACACGTAAAAATAGATCTAGTAACTTTTATAACTGCCGAATAAGATCCTGCCTACAGTATGAAATTGGACTGTATTGAGAAATTAGATCGTATGAATGCGTGAAAGTAGATCTAGTAGCTTTTCTAGCTGTCAGGTAAGGTCATTTATATTTTAAGAGGACTGTATTGTGAAATGGTACTGTTTGACTAAGCGAAAGTAGATCTAGTAACTTTTCTAGCTGTCAGATAAGGTGCTTCCTATGAAAATTGCGCTGTATTGTGGAGGAGTGCTGAGAGAGTTATTTAGAACACTATATATAATAACCTATTTATCAGGTTAACGAGCAATTGTCCCACCCTCTAACCAGCTGATAACACAGGTGATACATGTCATGATGCACCTGATAAAAAAAACCTTGATGGCTCATTGTTCCACATGTGCTTTCACTTGCAAACACTTGTCAAAACTGACGAGGGCAGCTATTAAAATAAAATTCGTTTGGTGATAGAACAAAACCACTTCAATGTTTAAAATAAACTATACGACAGTCATACAAGCTTTTCGACTTTCTCCTACTATATATATATTTTTTTTTTTCAAAAACAGTTTAAAGTTGACTATCCCTAAAGGCGTATAGCCCGAAAGTGTGGCAAGACGCAGTGCTCAAAAAAATCCTTAAAAGTCCGACATCTTTGCTCAATTGCTATGCGTGTCTGCCTGCTAAACTAAAGGTTTAGTGTTTGATTCCCAGCATGGCCAAAAAATTTATCATTGGTGAAAGGCAGTTTTTCCGCTTCCACAGTGATGAATCAACGGTTGGAGGGGCTGGGTGTTGAGTTTGTTCTAGATTTAAAGTAGTGTCTTGGTATGTTTACAAGATTTTGAAAGATTATTTGTTTTCATGATTCCCCCCTCAACCAAAACAAACAAAAAAAATTAAGTTATTTTTCAGGTGCGTGGTAACCCTTGATGTTTGAATTTGTGGGTTCAGAAAATGTCAATTATGTGTGTAGGCCTACCTAACTATAAAATACAATTTAAAAACTATCTTTAAATAAATTCTATCTTATCTCTATACAAAGGCCTAAATAAAAATTGTTCAATCTTTAAAAAAAAATCAAATTTTAAGAATCAGTAGTCAGTAAATTACGCTTAATTTGAGGGTCAGGGTAAAAAAAAATTAGCCCAGGAGGAATTGTATGTTTAAGTACATATGTACATTTGCGTTAGGCGATAGTGTGTGAAACCATTTAGGAACAAATACACATCCGTACATTCAACCGGGATTCGAGCTCTTATTTCAAAGTAATCAGCAATTTAGTCTATTGTGAAAATGACTCCTTAGATCATTCAAAGTGTTAAAAAAAATTATCATAGTGTGTTAGAGTCTATTTCTGTAAGCCCTGATAGAATAAGAAGTTGTAGATCATAAGTTCCAATCCCCATTTACTGTTCGTAATATAGATTTTTTATTTTTCCTTCAAAACTTTTCAAAGATGCGCGAAGTTCGAAGCAAAAGAAATTAATGACCTTAGACATTTCAAATTTTCGAACGCTCCCAATAGTAAATAATAATAATAAATATGTTATTTACGGGCCAGTGTTACTCCATGGAGCACCAGTTGGGAAACACCGGGCTAGAAAAACAACTAGAATAGTGGGAGAGAAGGGGGATTACAAATACAAGCCAAGGCGAGAAAGTCTAATCTGAACTCGACAACAAGAACAGATGTTCGTTCACTCTCTTCCCAAGTCCTAGTGAGGAAAATCCCCACTTCCGTTTGTTCTTGAATTCCTTCCACTGATAGCTTTTCCTGTTTCCTTTTATATATATATCCTGTATACTATGTACCATTCTCTATTTACATAGAACTTTTAACATACAAAGTCGTAACGTTTACAAATTGTTAAGATAAGCAGGAAGTAGCGTAAAATCATCACTTCCTTTCCGATCAGTCCTTATTTCAAATTATTTCCTTCCCTGATGGTTTTTTAGTGAAATATTGTTTTCAACATAAAAAGAATTTTCCAAGAAGGTCCTTTACCTTCTTTTTTTTACCTAAGAGGGGGGTGGGGAAAGTTTCGAACAGGTCAGTTTTTAGTAGGATGGCAGGCAAACAAGTTAACCCTCCTTCGTAGACCCAAAGAAACTAAATGCCTTTTCATTTCGTAACGTCCCCTTCTAGCTAAGACCCTGAAAACATTTCTCTCCCTCCACCAAAAGCTTACTGCATGGAATGGAACGCGGGGTTGCCACGTCACTAGACCCTTGCCGCGACGTTGTCATGTCCTCGACTTCACACCTAAAAGTGGTGAAAACAAGAGGCAAAACCCAAAGTGGAAACACATTAGCGAGTTTCATATATTTTGTGCATGGACAGTAACCGAAACATCCGCCACAGTAGATGACTTTCCAGGAAAGTAACTTGAGAAATATTTTTAATTTGCACTGCATACTTACAAATAAAAGCAAATTATTCCAAGCACCATTTGAAAAGGAAATGGCAAGATAACATTGGCACGTTTTTTTTTCTGATGTAGACCTTTCGGTGGTCCTGGGGGTAAAGTGCTCTCACCTCAGGACCTGATGTTCTTGGGTTCAAACCCAGCCGAGGTCAACAAATTTTCCTCGAGCTATAAAAATATGTAGCACAGCTTCTTTCGAAGGGGAAATAAATCTGTCGGTACCATGTTGATTGTGGCGTATAAAAGAGCCTCGGAGGCTATGTGAAAATATCTTTCTCAGCAAAATTGGTAGGCTCTTTCACTTTCGAACATAGAAATCCTCGTGTGCTGATTTAATCAGTCGGTTCAGAAAGTGCATGATAAATACCTTCAATAAATAAAAACAATTTATGGAGAAAGCTTTTTTTTTCTTGTGGCGTTTTTTAACTGACGTCACGTGCATGGGTGGGCACCTGGATTAAGAGTGACTCAATCTGGTCTGAGTTTATAAAAGGATGGTAAGGGTTTCAAACCCTAAGTGGTTTTCCGTACTCCCTCAACGCACAAAGTGGTACATTTCTCATAAGCGTGTTTAGAAAAAACAATAATTGTGAAGACGGGTAGTAAGAAAGAAGTGGAGGTGGGGGGAGGTACTTTAACACATTAATCTTGTGGACTTACAAATCGTTTAAAGACGGGCGTTCTAACCACTTTTGTTTAATTTTTAAAAATTAATTACTCTGTTGAAACGTAAACATTTTTTGGTAAAATCCTCAAACGACACCAAATAACTTGGTCTGTTAATCATTATTTCCGTCATTTGTACAAGGACCCCTAGCCCGAAGAGTAATTAATCGCTATCTTAAGAGATTAACTTGATAGCCTACTGTATACATGTTTCGTAGATAGAAGCGAATAGCTTGCGTAGAAAACTGTTAAGCCTGTCAAATAATTCACGAAGATTTTTTTTTTTTTAAACGTGCTTACATTTTCATAAAATCGCCAACGGGTTTGATTTATATTTCTTTGTAGCTGTGAGGCTGAGTTTAGATGCATGGCTATCGTAATAACGAATATTGCATAGCACGTAGTAAGCATGGTTTTTTAAGCACCGCATCTTACTACCCGTTCGGATTATATGCCTACGCACTTATTTATACCAATGGTTTCAGGGATGAGGGAGGTTATATTTATAGAAAGTGTACCCACATTAGCGTGGAAGAGTGGAAAACTATTTTGAAAAAACCCTCAGTACACCTGAATGAGATTCGAACCTCAATCTTCCCGTCATCGACGGTCTAGTTTACTGTGAGAGTAGCGTCCTAAACCGCGTGGCCAGCGAGGTAGGTACTATTTGTTATTTTGTTTTCGCGTTAATGATTATGTTATATGATTGAAAATAGAGAAGAAATATATTTTTGTCTGTTATTAAGACGTTGGTCCAACATAATGTCCATGAGGGTAATAAAAAGAAATAAAAAGAAAGAACGTTTTTTGAGTGAACCCTAAAGTGAAGTATTTTTAAATAGCTTATCGAAGAGACCAACGTAGTTGGATACATTTTTATACATTAAAAAATTCCATACAAGAATTTAATCACTGTTTCATTATGCAATAAAGAATTGTATAATTAATTTGGAAATGGGAATCTCAAGTCTTCGATCCCACGACTCCCATGGTAGGGGAGATATTCGAAATTCGTAAAAAAATTTAAAAAAAAAGCTATCTCGAGTAACTAAGAAAAGCTGTACATCAAATAACAATTTTAATCCATTATAGAGGTACGGGTACTTGTAAAGTTATTAGAGGAGTCCAACAAAATAAACAAAAATTATCATAATTAATATACTAAAAGTGTTATTTTTGTTGTTTATGAAGTAATATACCGGTACATGGCAAACAAAATATCATTTGTCACTAGAGATTTTTTTTCATTCAATTTTAAAGTGTTTGCACTTTAAAAATTGTACTTTTTTAAAGATTCGGGATTCAAATTTGGATAAAAGGATTCGAAAAAAAAAACACCTTAAGATTCAAATTGGAGAAATAAAGGATTTGTTCCATCTCTTATTGTTATCGTCATCATCAATCATTATTGTTATCATCTTCATTATTATTAATCATTATTGCTATCATTATTACTATCAATCTTTATTGTTATCATAAAAAACATCGTTATCGGCAACATAATCATTATTGTTATCACCACCATTGTTATCTGCATCATCATTGTTATCACCATCATCATTGTTATCTGCATCATCGTTATTACCATCATTGTTATCTGCATCATCGTTATCATCATCGTTATTATTATTATTGTGGACTACGCTATGCACTACTCACTATTTGCTGTGCGTTATGCATGATCTAGATTCTAAACCCACCCTAGAGGAAATAGTCTGTGCTCAAGGTCTTTGACCCGAGATATCGGGTGAAGGGGAGGTTATTCCGAAATGTGAATTTCCCCATCTCCACCAGCCAAGTACACTGACATTCACCTTCCACAATCTGCTCCCTAAAATTATGCATTTCTTAAAATTTGTAAATAGTCACAGACTTATTAGTTATAAATCATAATACTAAAAATAAAATCACAATATTTCAAAATAATATCATACCTATAATTATTTGCAACCAATATGACATAAGTGGTTAGAACACTTGAAATATTGGTTCGATTCTCGGTAGTGCTGACAAAAATAATTAGGCTACTATTTTTATACAGGTGCATTCTATATGTTTAAGTATTCGATTTCACTAATTAGGTAAGCTAGAGAAAAACATGTACGTGCCATGCCATTTATTAGGAGTAAGGAGTTTTTTAACACCCAAAATACACCCTGTAGAGATTCGAACTCTGGCCTCCCTTTCAGTGACCAACCTGACTAGATGAGCTTGACGTTTAGTGAGCGTGCCCAACGATGAGCGTCCCTCCTTTTATGTTAATATTTAGGTGTGAAGTAATGGATGTACAAAATAGTTTAACACCTTGCGTGTGTGTGTGTGTGTGTGTATTTACTACAATTTTAATAGAAAGGGCTTTTTAAGGGAAAGACCTATTCTTTTTTGGTAACAATGATCACATTTTATTATTTCCAGAGCTGCCACTATTATCTCAGTAAAAAATTATTTATATTTTTAAGTATTTCCAGCGGGAGTACCCATTTTTCCATCCTCTATTTAAAGATTAGTATAAAAGAATGAAATTTCACTTTCATAAAATTTATTATTATGACGTCATGCCATTGGTAAGCGTTCATAAATTTGATTATGACGTCATGCCGTTGGTATTTAGAAGAGGAGAAATTGATCTTGATGGGATTCTTAGTTAGTTATCACGCAACCCAATGTTCCAAGGAGGGGGAAAATGGGGTGAGGTTGGAAGATAAGCGATTTTTTTAAATAATTATTTTTTCATTTCTCTTTTTCTTTCACGCAAAGGCTTAATATTTAATTAAATATTGTAGATTAGCGTTCAAAGTCACAAATATTCGAGTATGTTTTTTATTAGTTTTTTTATGAAACCATGTTTTTTTCCTAGACACAAAAATTGTCTGTTTTACCGGTTTTCCACTCCAGTTGCTCTGTAATCACTATATTTTTATTAGTTTAAAAAAAATTAGCACCGCGTCTTAAAACACCGTTCGTGTTTTACGATTTTGTTCTAATTACGCTAATTTGTAATTTTAGGGATTAGTAAGGTTATATTTAGAATAAGTGTACCCGCATTTGTGTAGGAGAGTTAAAAACCGTTTTAGAAAAACCACCCTCAGTACACCCGACCTATATTCGAACCTCGATATCCCCGTCATCTACAGTCTAGTCTCCTACGAGAGTAACGCATTAAACCATGTGGCCACCGAAGCGAGTAGTGTTATTTTAAAGGTATTGATATTTTATCAAAAAAATAATCCCCCATTGCAGATTACATGACTTTAAGTATGGTATTCCCATCGGAATCAGACTAAAGTTGCATGATAAATAAATTTCCTTGACAATTAATAAAAACAAAAGCGAAGCGATAATAAGTTATTATTAGTCTTGGAGTTTTGACTGCATGGACCGTTCGCTGACGTCACGCAATTGATGACATTTCAACGTCGACAACAAAGCCGATATACCATGCTTATAGTTTATTTAGTCTTTTAGAGAATTATAAAAAACAAACTTTACTCGGTTAAAGATAGAAGACTGCGTCTTAACCATTGCGATGACCGCATGGTCTATGTCACTACTGTTGCAGTAGACTAGACTGTCAATGACGGGGAGACTTAGGTTCGAATCTCAGACGGGTGGTTTTCCAAAATGGGTTTCCACTCTCCCTCCCCACAAATGCGGGTACACTTTCCATAAAATCATTAGCGTAATTGGTGCATAAGCGTATGACCCAAACGGATAGTAAGACGCAGTGCTAAAAAAAATAGAGACTGCGTATTTTCATTTGGAATTATTTTATATAATTATATGGTTGTATACAATATGACTTTGAGGAAAATTTTATGTTCAATATTAGTTTAGAAAATGTTTTAATTTATTTAAATAAGGTGTGTTATCATGCATGATAAGAGAATATATATTTAACTTAAGTAACAAATTTTTTATCATAATAAAATTGGTTAAATAATATTAAGTAACGCGTTCAAAAAGATCGAATAGATATAGAAAATATTGAACCGTTTTAAAAATTAAAATTTAAGCTTAAGTAGGCCTATTAAAAATGTATGGCAATAAAATTAGTTAACACATTGACCATTTATAACGAATTCAAAAAGAGTGGATTCAATTTTTAATAATTTAGCTTAACTGTTATTCTCTTATCGTAATGTTTAATTTTTTTCCGTTTTCGTGATAGTGGTGAGGAAAAGACAAAAAAGAGTTGAGAAACGTCCAAAACGGTAAATACGTAGTCTGAATTCCAGGCTCATAAAAATCTGTTTTGTCAGTATCTGAGGTTAGGGTTCGAATCCCGGCCTACGGTACCGAGTGTGACTATTTCCCTAAACGCAAATGTGGGTGATGGGTATATTTTCACTATTTATACCTAACCGGTTAGCGTACCTAATTAATAAATATGCGCATAGCCAGTCCGAAGGTTTTTTTTGTCACCAAATCTTACCACCAGTTCGGGTTGGACGCATTTGTACAAATTACGATATTTGTTAGTGATGAAAAAAGGTTTAGTTTAGAATAAGTGTAAACGCATTTGTGTTGAGAGCGGAAAACCATTGGGGGGGGGGGCGCAAGACACCCTGCGTACACCCTGACAACGGAATTCCAGTCTAATTTGAGACCATTTTCAGTCGGTTGCGTAATAAAACTGAGTATATCTTGGTTTTCTAAACGTGCAAATGTATCAAGTACTTTCAAATAACATTAGAATAACCAAAATTACCTTGATCTGTCATGATCGGTAATGTTATAGAAAAAAATATATTTTAATATGAAACTGTAAATTTAATCATCTTTTTTAGCACCGCATCTTAATATGTGTTCATGTTATACGCCTCTGTACTAATTACACCAATGGGTTAGGGATTAGGAAAGCTTCATTTAGAGGAAATACACCAGCATTTGCGTGGATGGAGAGTCGAAAATAATTTAGGGGAAAACCACCCTCAGTGCACCCGACCGGGATCGAGCCCTATCTCCCCGTCTTTGGCAGTCCAACCCATCACGAGATTAGTGCGTTAGACTACGCAGCCATCAACGAGGGGTGATTCCCTCCTCCCCTATAAGGGTGGGGACATTAACTAGTTGAAATATTATTATTATTATTATTATTATTAGCACTGCGTCTTACTACCCGTTCGGGTTATACGCACTTACGCTAATGTGTAATGGTAGGGTGATTGTGAGATGAAATGGTGGACCTACAGTTTAACATGGGATCCAAACCACTGTGGAGGCCTGGCATTCCACACATTCACAAGATGTCTTGTCAGAGGTGAAGGAAGGGTTTGGCAATCAGATAAATCTGTGCCGGGACCGAGGATTGAACCCCAGCCGCCAGCACAGAAGTCTAACACCTTACCCCTAGACCACCAGGCCGCCAGTTGAAATATTGAATTTAAGGAATAAATAAATTAGGTATAGACAAAAAGATAAATCAAGAGTGAGAGAATTGATGAATGCTAAGTTTATTATAAGTCGTCGGTGACCTGGCAGCCTAGGGGTAAGGTGTCATAGACTTCTGTGCTGGTGGCTGGGGTTCAATCCTAGGCCGCGGCAAAGATTTATCTGATTACCAAACCCTTCCTTCATCTCTGACAAGACATCTTGTGAATGTGGGGAATGCCAGGCCTCCACCGTGGTTCGGATTCCACGTTAAACT
>CABEEJ010001351.1:56737-73937 GCA_901482245.1 Timema douglasi | reverse complement strand
TTTACGGTGACCCCACCCTTAAAGGTGCCCCTAGAAAACCATGCATATTTTTATAACAATTATTTGATTTAAAAAGTTAGAAATTATAGTTTTTATAAAATAATTCTTCGAAAATGCCACAAAGAAATAATTAGTACTATATTATTATCTCTAGCATTCCAACGAGCATAACCGAACGCTGCGCCTCACAGCCGGGGAATCGAACTGGAACCAGAACTAATAACTGTAGCTAACTGTTATTTTAAGGAACCAGAACCAGTTCAGGAATCCTTGAAAAATTAAATTATAACCGGAATAATTATTGGAACCGATAAATATTTTTAGATTATATAAGGATATTTTAAAACTTATTTTTAACAAATGCATTTTATGCCTTTTTTATGTTATTTTTTTTTTCTAATCAACGAATTTTTTTTAAAAGTCATAGGACCCCACATTTTGCAAGTAGCCCCCGGCACTAATATTCTATGAACTGACCCGGATGTTTCTAATAACTTACATAACAATGTTGAAATATTAGATTATATTTGGATTAAAAACTGTATTGAAAAGGCCGTTTTTGACCATTTTAGAATGGCTTCACAGATAAGCATTGTGCACAAAACTTAATTCTGTCATAATAGGGACAAACTGTAGTTATTAACAAGAAACTTTGTCGATTTGTCCCTCATCGTCACCGCGGGAAATTTCGAGTAATCATTCAAATACGAATGCACTGCACACATTTCTGGTATATCGTAGGTGTTTTCTTTTCCCTTTTACTTCCATACCTCACGCGAGCCGGGAGCTGAGTTGGGCCTTATATGAATAAACTAAATAGATTAGTTCAATTTCTCTAAGTGATCTAACTCAAATTGAATTACGAGTGTAACTTGACAATAAGCAATCGTGATTCTTCATCCGATCACGGTCACAAAGGCAAAATGAAAAAACAAATTAACAAAAAAGTATCGAATATTCTTCCGTGAGATACTGTGGCAAATCCCATATTGACTTGCCTCTTCGAATGATGACGATGGGGATATCTGTGTTCGAATCTCGGTTGGGTCTACTGCGGTTGTTTTTTCTTAATTGGTTTCCCACACTTTTTCTAAGGAAACGCGGGTAGACTATTTCTAAAATGCTTCCTTCCTAATCCATTTACCATTAGAGTAGTTATCATGAATACGTATAACATAAAACGGCGAGGAAAAAAAACTCCTCACATACTTTTGTGCTTTGGTGAGCAAATTTAACACTTTTTGGAAATAGAGCTGTGGTGAGCTAGGAGTAGTAACACTTCCAAACACCAACATCGCCTATTATGACCAATTACCAAGTGTAATAGTCCCAAATGTATTTCTACGTCCATAAAAGTAAGATTCCGCATTGTAACTTATTCTGATTCAGTAGGATCATGGATCGGGCCACATGCAGCCCGCGGGTCACAAGTTTGGCATGTCTGCTTCAAGACCATTCGACCGTCAAAGCGGGTTTTAAAATAAAGTAGATTTTAACTTTAAATTAAATAACAAAATCATCTGTTCTATGTAAATTTCAGTGAATCAAATCACTAATCTTAATGTAATATTGAACTTTATAATTGTATTTGACTAAATATTCCCTTTGAAAACAATGAACGTTCAAGTATCATACTTTTTAAATGCAAACTCAACTCGCTTTAGTGGGCGCGTGGTCTAAGGTGTCACTCTCTTGGTAAACTGGAATGTGAGATAGGTGTTTGATCCTGGTCGGGTGTACCAAGAATGGTTTTCCACTCTCCCTTCAAGAAAACGTGGGTACAATTTCTCTAAATTCACCCTCCCATCCTTAGGACATTAGTATAATTAAGTACATAAGCGTGTAGGCTGAACGGGTAGTAAGATGCGTTGCTAAAAAACTGCACACACAAACACAGGTCATATTCTAGTGGCCATACATTAGCTGTCGTGCCAAACAGTGACGTGTCGAGACTTGTAAGATAATAATTGCTAAATTACTGTTTTTGTGAGTTACTAATTGTACTTACCCTTTAATTACAGCCCAGAACGCCGACACACATATTATGATTGTCACGGATCTTCTTCCACTTGTGTATGACTCGATTCAAGATGGATGACAACAAAATACAAAAAGAGAAATGTTTGTTTTATTTATAGTCGATACACGCGATGATTATTTTGAGTTGCCTAGATGTGTATTATTTATGGCGTATGTGTAAGTTTTATCATCATTACAACCATTTATTACCACAAAACTTTCCAAAATTTTATTTTGTCTCATCAAATCTTACTAATTGTTTAGGTTATACGCATCTATATGATAATTACTCTAATAGGGATGAGAAAAGAACCAGTTTAGAGTTAATCTACCAACATTTGCTTGAAAGGAAAGTGGGGAAACCAATTAGGAAAAATCACCTCTAGTTGACCCTACCATGGATTCGACACCCGATCTCATCGTCATCAGCAGCAGGCCAGTCTTTACACGAGAACGAGTTGTAATACGCGGTGATAAAAAAAAAGTATCTATCAAAAGTGACAGCCACAGAGCACATGACTTGATATATAAATATATCAAACACGTTTTAGTAACTTTTATAACCGGCAGATCCAGTCCTTCCCACCAGAACTCTACTATGCGTCTATTGTGCTGTGAGTTTTATGGAAGAATAAGCTAATGAAATGTTTGTTATTGTTGATACAATGACTCACGGAGAGTACTGAATGGCGTGCTTTCAAACACACTATAGTCTATAGCGTTATTCGTAGTTCTACTTAGCAGTAAAAGCGCAAATTAATTAAAGATGGACGTAACTCTAATGTTCTATTATCACATGGAAGAAAAATATTATCAATAAACGTTGCCAAGAGCTCATGGAGAATGCAGATAACATGTTTACCAAAAGGGAAACACAAGGAACATATAACATTTTTTATAAAAGGATATTTACTTTTTAATAAAACAAAATTTCGAGAACACTTTATAAAGCTTTGCTTAGTTTGTATTACTTAATATATTTTAAATACAACTGATAAAATCAAAAGCTTTCACACGATGGTTGTGTTTACCCAAATTACTAATGTTTTGAACGAAATGTTAAGGAAACGGGCATAAAAGAAGAACTTCAACCTTTAATCTTTGAGCATTTGAAGCTACTTCATGAAAATATTATTTTATACTTTCCTAACTCTGATTTACCGTAAAACAGTTAAACTGGGTGCGTATTCATTTTATTCTGCCATAGCACACAGGCCTACCCTTCCTCCTAAAAAAATGTTTTAAAAAAAAGTGTGCCATGAAAAAAATTAGCTTAAAGCTTATGGAGGAGCACTGAACTAGACTCCTTCGAGAAGAAAAACTAGTTCGTGTCGAAGAATCGTTCAATTTGCTAACTATTCGTTCGTGAAATGCACATTTGCACATTTATTTAGCACCTAAAATAAAACATAAGATTAAAAGAGCCCCAATGAGGCTTAAGAGGATTGTTTTAAGCTCGACCAAACATATTATCACGTTTTTTCTATAGAGGTGGGTGCTATCAGTAGGTTATGCCATAAAGTTCGAGTGAAGCCGAGGCTTATCGGTTAAATTGGTTGGAACTTTTTTTTCTCTTCAACGTACTTTTATAAATTGCTGATAAATTAGATCCACACCACGCACATGTTTCGGCATATATTTCGGGTACTATGGTGGCCTCTTTAGGTTTTCCCCTCCCTCCCTTCCAATGGTTTGTTTGTTTTTGAGCGCATGACAAGCAGAAAATGCGCCGCTGCAGGTCAAGAGAAGCTGATGAGACAGTTCCCGGTTATATGAACGTGTCCCACGAGATAACGAGAGAGAAAGATTGTGGGATATGACGCCTTCCTAGACGATGATCCCGCATCTTCTTTAATGTGATAATGAAGATAATTACTGTGATGGGCCACTCACTTCCTTTCACAGGCGACATAAAGAGGGAGCGAGAGAGAAAGAATGATATGGTGGGGGAAAAGATTGTGAGCAGGGTTGCCAACTCATTACTTTTTTTTTAGTACCACGTCTTACTACCCGTTAGAGTTATACGCTTATGTAGGTTACTAATTGGTATAATATTTTAGAGATGAGGAAGGTTGAATTTAGAGGAAGCGTACTCGCATTTACGCTCAGGGAGAGTTAAGACCAATTTTGGAATTCAAAATTTGCCGCCCCAGGCATGTACCTACCAGGCCTATGCATAAATCCACCCCTGGTTGTGGAAACACTACACCAAAGATCATAAATGAAATAATATACATTGTTACTTACTCTGTGGCATGGGGTACTAGGAACACTGATACAGAAAAATTGAGAAAAGAGAAACTTCTTTGTCCACCAAATAACATAAAAAATAAAATTTGCATTTCACCCGCCTCGGTGGCGTAGTTGGCTAACGCGCTTGTCGTGTTGAGCTTGACTGTTGAGGACGGGGAGATCGAGGTTCGAATCTCGGTCGGGTGAAGTAAGGGTGGTTTTTCCTAAATGGTTTTCCACTCTCCCTCCACGCAAATGCGGGTTCACTTCCTCTAATTAACACTTCCCAATTCCTAATCCATTAGAGTAATTAGTACTTGAAGCGTATAACCCGAACGGGTAGTAAGACGCGGTGCTAAATATTATTATTATTTTTAAATTTCTTTTCAAAGACCTGAATTAAAAAGTGTACATATTTGCTTATAGTTAAAATTAATAGTTTTATAAAAATAAAAATTTAAGATTTTTATCTTTGATAGTACTACCACTTTACAATGATAAGTTCTTTCATATCTCAAATAGTTGTGGAGAAATTATTAAAATTGAAAAATGTCCTTCATTTTAAAAGGTAACTTTTTCATAAGAAAATGTGAATTGTCATCATGTTTAGTGATAAACAGTGTCTAGACATAGAATTTGATCAAAATTGTTTAAACAAATTTAGAATTCGATTGTTTTAGACTATCACAATACTTTCTCTTCGAGGTGTCGAGAGAAAGTAAAGATAATTAAATTAGGAGATTCATTTCGAGAAGTTAAATCTTAGATCCGCATGGACCCGCACATATTGAAAGCGTGATGTACTTTCCTTGCGTCGAGCTGTACTTCTCCCCCGCGAGTATGAGAAGAGGATGTTTTCATGAGAAGTTCTGTACAATCACGTGTCTGTATCCTTCTCAGCGGGGCGGTGTGAAGGCGAGGCGAGTCAGCCCTTATGATGAGGGTCGAACCGGGTGGGTTAGGGAATGGAAGGGGGAGTGTAAGTATGGGAGGGGGGGTTGAGGGGGTTGATTTGGACACCAGGGACACTCAAAGAGCGGCCCGCGGGCCATTGAGGACCAGCGCACGCGATCCGAATTCAGTCCCATCATTTGACTGCAGGTGCATTTAATCACGAAAGGACAAGGGGAGAAGAGGAGGGGCGTTAAAAAGTGAAATTTATATGAAAATATTTTTTGATTGGTTTATTTTATCTAGATTTATACGTATATAATTACTTACTACTGGGCACAAAGTGGTCCTAAACATCTTGTTGGACCGGAATCGGTGGTACCACTGTCTAATCGTCAAGATCATTTAATCTGGTTTGATTAGTTAGTACTATGTAGCTATAAAAATGATATAATAGCTAAAACCTTATTATTCATAGCAACTTTAAGAACATCGCCTAAATAAATTCCCCAAAAACTTATTTATTTTGGAATGAAAAATATATATAAATGCAATATATATTCTATAATACTCTGTTTATATTATTTTAAGTCATTTATGTCATAATAAAGTATATCTTTAATTTTGATGATGAATTACTACATTAATGTCTAGTAAGCTATTCAAAAGTCCTGTGGTCACGCTGAGGAATGTCATCGAGCATTATCAAAATTTTGGATACGCACTTTCAAAAAGTATTCGCCAATTCTGTTTTTGGGGTGCTTAACGTGCACTTTCCAAACACACCAGCTGTAGCAAAACACAAGTTACAAACTGAGAGCCCACTAGAGCAAACCTATTTTATAGATATTGATAATATATCAAATGGGGCAGCTGCAGATTACATGACTTGGCGTATGGATAGGTGAAATTAACTTTTCTAGCTGTTGGAAAAGTAAATACTTGAGTACACACTTCCTGCACTTGCACAAATATATTTATTACAATCCAATTTTCATCGGAAGAGACTTATTGGACTGTTAGAAAAGTTACTAGATCAACTTTCACGTATTAATAATAATAATAATAATAATAATAATAATAATGGCCTTTATTTATCCAGCGAATTTAAGGCGTTAGCCTTCTCTTCCACTCAACCAGCGCTGGATAAGACATACAATATTATATCTATTGAAAAACAAACAAATTTTAATAAAGTAATATTCAAATAAGTATAAAATCATTTGCACGCTCATTAATACACTAATTTATCGCTCAAGTAGTTTCAAGAAGTCAGTTTAGCTTGATATATTGCGTGACCGCACGCTTGAAGGGAATTTTGGATGTTGTTAGGTGACGAATCGAGATATCTAGTTTGTTCCAAGCCTGTGATGCCAGGACAGTAAAAGAACGAGCATATGTTTGAGATCTTTGTGTGGGAATATACATAATATGTAGAGGGGATTCTGTTCTACTAACACGGGTGTGTTTATCCTTCAGAAATAGGAACCGCGAGGAGAGGTATCGATTGAGGTTGAGGTGTTGATAGTATTTAGTGAAGCAATACTAATAAATGCATCCTTCACCTTTCATTTATTCTTAGCCATACTAACCCAGTTTATTAAAATACTTAGAAATATGGTCATGCCGTTTTAAGGTGCGGCCGAAGGGAGCGCAAGTATTTTTACAGCTTTTGTAGAGTTTAAAAAGTTTTGACAAAATTCCAGGACACCCTTGACAGATATTCAAGATCTGTTGATACTAGCATGTGCAAAAAACTAAACTATATGTTGCTACTGGAGATATATTTGATTTGTTTTGACCAAAAAAATGTAATGCTATAAAAACTGTAAGATTACTCGCGCTCCCTTCTGCCACACCTTAAGTTAAATATTTATTGAACACGGGTTTTGGAGTCGTTGCAGTCTTTCTGCTAGATGATTATTATTATTATTATTATTATTATTATTAGCCCCGAGTCTTACTACCCGTTCGGGTTATACGCACTTACGCTAATGTGTAATGGTAGGGTGATTGTGAGATGAAATGTAGGACCTACAGTTTAACGTGGAATCCGAACCACGGTGGAGGCCTGGCATTCCCCACATTCACAAGATGTCTTGTCAGAGGTGAAGGAAGGGTTTGGTAATCAGATAAATCTGTGCCGAGAACAAGGATTGAACCCCGGACCCCAGCACAGAAGTCTGACACCTTACCCCTAGACCGCCAGGTCACCTAATAATGGTAATAATATTCTATAATAAAACGTTACCAAATTTGGCAACAAAAAAAAACTGATTTTTTTCTAAATAAAAAAAATTCCTATGAACTGTTGGTGTGTTATTAGATAGTATAACAAACACGTATAAAAATAGTTGGTATCTTTGTAATTTCTACTTGGAGTCAAACCAGGGACCCGTAGACTCGTGGTCGATCACTCTTGGCTACTTTGCCACGAGAACGGACGAACATAATATCAATAAACAAGTGAAGGGTGGCGCAAGGATGTTGGTTATCATATTTCACACACATCTGCAGTTGATTTCATCCCGACAAGTCTTTTCACCAAGCAAGAAATAATCCTTTTTATATGTATATAAAAAAGAAAGAACGGTTATTTAAAGACCAGAAGTAGAAATTCAAATAAAGGCATGCTAGCCTCAGCTACTTTTAGAGGAGACACCCGAGCGCCTTCAAGCTCTTCTAGACAACGAACTTCTATGTGGGAATATTATTTCAGCCGGTGTAGTCTTGTCTTCTTTGGCCAACTACATTTACTCCCCCCCCTACCTCTCCTCACCAATGCATCTCTATAACAGCGTCTGAGCCTTTTTTAATTAATTTTAATCATGCCAATAGGGTAAGGGAGAGAGAGGTTGAATATTTATAGGAAATAAGCCTGCGGTTGCGTGAAGAAAGCGATGAAAAGCATTTGAGATGAGGGAGAGGGTGGGGGAACTCCCTCAATACATCCGGCCGGGATTCTAACTTCAATCTCCCCGCCATTGGCAGTCCAGTGTATTGTGAATTACGCTGCTAATAAATATCTACTGTCCAGTTTTCATAATAAAGGCCTTGAAAATACATACATATTTTTTTGCGATTAAAATTGATCATTTTTTACTATATTATTAATATTATTTTCTAGGTATTGATAATATATCGAAAGTGACTGCTATAGATCACATGACTTGACGTATGAATACGTGAAAGTATATCTTGTAACTTTTCTAGGCGTCAGATAAGGAAGGCCCTTCCCATAAAAATTAGACTAGACAGAAGTGTTAATTGAACGTTACATTAACGTTTGGGAGGTGTGTAGGTCTATAAGAATGTTGTATGAGCGGTTCAACCCTAAATTCCCTCCTCTCTCCGACCCCCCTCCCAGACAATCTCCCGCAGTTAGCCAATAGGACGCCTATAAGACTTCCAACAGCTTCACAATCCTCCAGTTCCAAGATTCTCCATTTACACAAAACTCCCCCCACCCTCTATCTTTTCGAACCCAACATACCAAGACCTACACAACAAAAATATAATTTGTAAGAGAATCTTTTCGAAGTTTATGAGCTAAGAAGAAAAAAAAAAGAAGAAGAGAGGGTGGTTAGACTCACACCTTCGCAGCACGACTTCTTCTCCTTCTTGAAGAAAAGAAATAGGGAAGAAAGAGAAAAGAACCAACAAAAGAAGAAACGAACAGCGGACGAAATATTAGGGAGAAAAAACACCTTGTATCCGGGGTATAAGGTCGATAGTAGCGTAGCAAAGTCACGAGACCTTGATCTTTAGATTGTAGTGTTTTTTTGTTCATCTCCAATCCAAGTAAAATGTAAAGGAGACCTTCAGTCAGTCTTGGTTCACACCTGACACTAAATCTTTATGCTCTTGGTATTTTGTTTGTGGATGTGAGGGGTGGGGGAGGGTGTGGTACAGGTATGAAGGGGTATGTAAGGGTGTCCCCCCCCCCCCTTTCCGAAAAAGTAATGTGTTGTTCAAGGTGTGAGAACAAGGGTAGCCTAAACTTCTCGACCTCCCTGGATCACATACGAATTGTGGGTGAGAAGAAAGAGAGAGAGAGTGGGGAGGAGGGGCAAGAAAATAATCTTAAACGTTATTTAAAAAGTTGTTTCATAATTTATAGCTGTGGTTAGGTTTTAAGCTCACGTTTAATAAAGTTTTTATTTTTCCTTTCTGGGAAACGAAATTTTTTTTTTAAAGATCTACAATGATTAAATGAAACAGTGGAACGAAAAATGTGTGGGTGAAGAGTGAAAAGTAGGGGAAAGGGAGGTATTTTATTTATATTTTCTCAAATAGTTTTATAGAGTAAGATTTTTGTTGTTGTTGCACCTAGGTCTACTTGGATTAAAAGTTTTCTCGATATAAAAATCTTGAAGGTGGAAGAAGCAGGTTAAGGTGATTGGTGATGAATTTTCCGAAACTAAATGGCAAGAACACTTTTTAAAACATTGAATCCCTCTTGAAACTGGTTTTTTCCTTAACACCACGTTTTACTAAATGTTCAGCTTATACACATATATGATAAATTGCTCTAATGGGGCAAGGTTAAGGAAGGGAGCATTTTAGAGGAAATCTACCAGTATTTGTGCATAAGAAAAGTTCGTAAAGCATTGAAGAAAAACCACCCTCAGTTACCCCAACCGAAATTCCAGCCCAAATCTCCCTTTCTTCAGTGGATTGTGATAAAATAGTTTTTTCATTTTGTAACAATTCAAATCAAAAGTTCCCACAATTAATATATTTCAAATTAATGAATAATTTTAAAATACTAGACTCAATGCATCCGTCCACATAAATAAAGGATCACCAATTATTTTTACTTTTTCGTTATCTTCCAGGTAGAATAAGGATTGTGATCGTCAAGAAAATCGAAATCGAAATTTTGATGAAACTCGACGTTTCATGACCACCCGAATCCAAGAAAGTGTTTTTTTAATTTCCGTTGGTCTGTCTGTATTTCCAACTAGTTTACCGATCGGGCTAAAACTTGATATCTAGGGTTTTCATAGGGTTGCCCCGAGAAGTTTTTGGAATTGGATATCTAACCCTAAAATTAAGGGTAGTTAACTGAAAGGCAAACATTTCTAAACATTTCTAAATATTCCAAACAAAATTCCTACTCTCAATATTTCGGCAAAATAACATTAAGGGCTCCGGTCTGATGCGTAAATTATCATTTTTTTTCATATCTCCGAAACTATTTGAGATATGAAATTAATTGTCAGTACAGATATGTAGATCTATTTATAACACAAATAATTTATTCCAAGCATATTTTATAAGACCAATAAATTCAAGCTATACGCAAATATTTATATTTTTAACTTTTCGAACACAATTGCGACCGTGAAACAAATTTAACCCGTAATATTGATGGATGTCAACGTCTCATGACTCCCCGAACCCTAAAAAGTGGTCTTTTCAATGTCATCAGTTTGTGTGTCTGTTTAAACTTAAAATTAAGAATAGTTTAATAAAGGGCGAAAAGAGTATTTTCTCAAAATCAGCTCAAACTATTTTGATTAAAATTCGTATTCAGGCGTTGATTAAGATTATAAATAAACTGGCTACTTTCACTTTACCATGAAAATGACTTTTAGAATACTTTACAGAAGCTGAAACTTCCGTATCTCCGCAACTGTTTGAGAGACTGAATTACTTATCATTGCAAAATTGTAGTACCATTAAAAGTCAAAAACTCTTATCTGAAATATATTTTTATAAAAACAACAGTTTCTGAGATATTGGCCAATATATTAATACAATTTTGTGAGCTTTAGTTGTAAAGAGATACTATTTAAGTTTTAACATAATAATTCCCCAATGTCATAGAGTAATTAAATATAAGTAAGTCTCTAAAAAGGTTTGTTATTTTTCCTTAAACTTCTTAGAAGAAATGTTTGTACAACAATGATCTATCTACATTTTAGATTCAATAGTCAATAGCTTTTCAGAACTAATGTCAATAGATTACACCATACAAATTATTTTTTCTTTAAATAATCAACTTCATAGTGTTTACCGAAAAAACAAGTGACGTTAGCTCCCTCTACCCAATAGGAAGCTAGCTTTCACACCTGTCGCCAGGACTCTCGATTAGACACTGGTGACAAGAGGTCCAAGAGACAAGGGTTAGGTCATATATAAGCCTCTTGTGCGTATGAATATGAGAGTAGTAACATAAATCTACACAACACACGGTACGTGTAATGTCACAAAAAATAATTTGTAGTTCAACTAAACTGTATCATCTAATATTACATCTTCAGTGCCGAAGGTGAAATCATCTAAATAAATCGTGTGCAATTTTAAAGGTCTTACTTATTTTATAACTGTAAGAAATATCACAATAATTGGCGCTCGATCACGGGGCTATAATTACCAATCATCTTATCAGAAGACGAGAACATTTTAATTGGCGCTCGATCTCAGGGATATGAATACCGATTATCTCATCATTTAACCGTATCGTTCGTTATATAATGTCGAAAATTTTAACCAGAAGTCAAAATTTTAATACGAAGTGTTGACCCTTGTGGACCCAATATCGATATTTTTTATCTGTCCAAGCATACAAATGAGGACCTTCATTCTTTAAAAATAAAATTTTAAAATTTTAAACCAGGACTTAAAAAATATTTTACATAATTATAGTGCAATTGATGCTTGGGTTTGCTAGTGCATATTATTTCGTTTCACATATATTAAAAGTTTTGAGTAAATATCTCCATTTTTAAACAATAGAGTGAGAAAGTCCGTGTGGAGTTCCGTACCATTTATTTATGTTGTTTACAACCAAGTTTTTTTTTCTTTCACTGCACCAAATATAAACATTGTGCAAATAAAAGAAAGAATATTCTAGAATTATTTTTTTCGAACTATATATGCATATAAAAAAGGCTTCTCTTTTCATTCGGTTCACAACCTTGCTGTAGGAATGGTCCGCGAAACATTGATTTCTCTAAACTTCACCTGCAATAAAACGGTCTGTGACCTGATAATCTATCAGGTTCAAGCTGCCGTAAATATGAATATAATAATTCTGGGTCAAATGTTTTTATAATCAAATACAAATAAATTTCTTCAGCATAACTTCATTCACATATTATATAATATGTAACTAAACCCTACCTTTAATAAAATAAATATGACAATATAATTAACTTAACAAAAAAAGAAAGTAAGACTACAAATAAACCCCACCTCCCAAAGAAGATCCTTACAAGTGACTCCATAACTCGACAATTACCAACAACAAAACCTCCGAAGAATTATTATTTTACATAATCTAACACAAAGCGTTACACCTTATGCCATTCTGCAACTGAAGTGGGTCTTGAAGAGTTTTTAATTTTTTTTTATCGCCCTATAACCGAGTGTTTACTACCTGTTCAAATTATACGAACTGACGCAATTAAAATTTGTTTAAACATAACTGGGGTTAAAGATCTTTTGTATTTTATATGGTTCTAATTCGTGAACTAGCCTCGACATTAGAGCAGGAATATAGAAAAACAAAATTAAACAAAATTTAGGTAGGGGTTTTTAGCCTCAATCCCCCCCAAACAAAACCGTTTCCCTTCCTCTTTAGATTCAGCCCTGTTGTAATCAGTTATCACATACAGAATATTTAATATTTGGCCTCCTCTGCCTCGCCAAACCGGGCAGCAGTGCGATCAACCGGATGTTAAGAAAAAGTAATAATAAAAAACAAAAACAACACCAAATTAAGAGAGGAAGGAGGCGCGGGTGCATCACATCTATATACGTCAGGAGACAGACAGAGAACGAAAATAAGGGAACTGTGAAACGTGTCATAAAAATAGAAGACGCTGCTGTACGCGGGGGGAACAAAAAGCGACGCCCGAGTCCACGTGCACAAATCTGGTCCAACTTTTCAACCATAGGATGAGGGGGGGTGGGGGTGAGTCCTTTCATCAACAGAGACTGCCGTGACTACAGTTTGATTTAGATGGGAAGAACCCGAGAAAACTTTAAAAAAGGTTTCTAAATTTACTCTCAAGTATTCATACGTCAAGTCATGGAATCTGCAGCGCTCACTTTTTATCAATACTATTAATACTTTATATATATAATAAGCATGTCTGGGCTACATCACTCTGTAGCTTAGTTGGTGATGCTGATAGTATGAGGGTGTGGAACCAGCTAAAACACTTAAGCCTAACTAACCAAACCCTGCTGACCGTTATGGTAGTTCCTCTTTCAGGAAAATTGCCCATGGTACCAACGGGGAATCGAACTCGGGACCTCTAGATAGGTAGCCAGGTGCGCTGACCACTAACTATACCATGGGACTGGTTATTAATACCTATAAAATAATAATAATAATAATAATAATAATAGTAAAATGCTATAAATGTTAACAAAAAAAAGTTTTTTTACAAGACCCTTTCTATTAAAATTTAACATTACAAAATTTCGTACCAACTAATACTTGCAATGCCTCCATGTGTATGTGAATTAAGACAAGAAAACAGTGCTGCTGGTCACGTGGTATCAGGCGTCAAGCTCGCGGTATAATGTGAATAGCTGGAGGTCATGGCTCGAATCTAGGTAGGTTGCTATGGTGAATTATTACTGTGTATGGAGCACCTCCTAGTTGACAGGGTGGAGGGGAGAAGGGGCAGAAGATTTTCTCCAGGGAAAATTGTAATATTTGTGGTATTGGATCTTGAATCGAGGTTTTAGACAACTGTATTTTTAAAATTGATGATTTTTTCAAGCTACGAGGGCTATCTGTTTTGACATTCATCATCTTTGCGTGTAGGAAAAAACCAACAAGTTTCAGCTTTTAATGTTTGATGAGTTATGAAGTTGGGGAACTTTAGAAAAGTAGGGATCACAGTTGGAAAATTTAAAATATGTTTGTGTAAGTCTTCGGTAAATAACTTTCATTATCGAAAGTACTGTAGCAATCCTAGAATTCCCCAACTCAATATCTCGACTCTCCAAAATATTCTCCAACTTTAAGCTTTTCCCTACACTGAGGGGGGGAGGTGGGAGGGGACATGAGACACCTTCCTTACCCCCCTTCCCCCAGAGCGATGTCCCTGGCTATGGCAATGTTATGCACTTAAGGTGGGGTTGTAGGGGGTGCGAGAAAAGGCCAGTGCTTTTGCAGTTTTTATAATAAAACATTTTTTGGTCCAAAATAAATAAAATATTTTGCTTCATAAAAATATGAGTTTAATTTTCTTCACATGGTGATTACAAAAGTTGTTGAATATCTGTAATAAGCATAGCGGTATTAGATGAAAAACTTTTTAAATGAAGAGAAAAGCTTTTCATTAAATTCCAAGACACCCTTGCCAGATATTCAAGAACAGTTGATATCACCATATGAAGAAAATAAACTAGGTATGTTTCTACTGAAACAATATTTCATTTGTTGTGACCAATATTTTTTTAATACGAAACCTACGAAAACACGGATCATGTCTTGCCTTATCTTGGAAATTTTATCTCCTCCATAGCTGACCTGGTGGTCTAGGGGTAAGGTGTCAGACTTCTGTGCTGGGGGTCCGGGGTTCAATCCTCGGTCCCAGGACAGATTTATCTGATTTCCAAACCCTTCCTTGACCTCTGACAATACGTGTATTAATAACAACTTGTGAATGTGTTGAATGCCAGGTCTCCACCGTAGTTCGGATCCCACGTTAAACTGTAGGTCCTCCATTTCATCTCACCATCTCCCTAACATTACATATTAGCGTTAGTGCGTATAATTCGAACGGGTAGTAAGACTCGGTGATAATAATAATAATAATAATAATCTCCTCCGAAACAATCAGTAATTTTTATTCTCAGTAAGGACAAATTAATTCTTCGTTTCAACTACAACACAATAATAATGTGTTCTCGTCCCATGTACTCGGTATGTATGTGTAGTCATTTATTTTAGCGTTTCCATGACTAAAGTCCGTTCACCGTAGGAATTGTTTTCTGAAAGGCCTTTCTCCCTACCGGAAAAATTTAAATAGTAGGATATTGGTAGGAAAAAAGACCTTTCAGAGAGTAATTCCTACCGTGAATGGAGTACACAAAAACACGCCACGCATGCGGGAAAAACAGGTATAACCATTCGAGCCTTTGTTGCAATAATGTCTTAAATCAATTTACATGGCTGTGGTTCTCCAGTAACGATTTTCATTTAATGTGTTCGCTTTGTATTTTAAAAAAATACTAGAATTATTGTGACTAACATGTGGCGCGAATAGATTCAAAATAGTCAAGAAATATTATTTTTATTAATTTTAACAACTCATAAAAAATAATGTTTGTATGAATATCCTACCTAAGACGTTATTGCACCCAGATCGTCAAATCTACGTTTCATGGATGGCGACGTTTTCACATCTTCCCTAGTTTATTGGTTCCCCGACACTGATGTACTAGCTAGCCCTGCTAACCAACTAAAGAGTTTCGCTCTTTTTTAGGTAGTTTATTTCGGTTTTACTACTACTATTATTATTCTCCTAGTGGTATAACTTTTCATTTCGTTTCATCCTAGCTCGGGTTCTTTTGAAAATTCAAGCCGCGGGCTTTGGGGTCAATTTGCCGGACTCCGGCTGACATTTGAAGGGTTTAAGGGGGATGGGTGAGGAGTTAAACCCTTTCCCCTCCTCCAGCCCCCTTCCCATCTAAATAAAGTATTCTACTTGTGTAAGCCTGTGGTCCAGACAGAGAGAGATAAGCAATCCTCCTTGGTCTACCTTCTTTGCTTTATTACGGAGAAAGAGGCTTACAAACCGGATGCAAGAACTAGGGAAGAGAAACGGAGGTTTTAATAACAATACATTTCTCATAAGATTTTTTTAATGTTACGTATTATTATATTAATATATTGTGATCACATAGTCAAAGATGTGGCATTTGATATTTTATTCCAATGATTTATGGTATTTTTATGCTATTTATTATAATTTTGGGTGATATACAAGAATAACACAAAGTGTCCCCCACCCCTACCCCCATGTCATATTACCAATTTAGGTTATGCGTGTATATATTAATAACGCTAATACGGACAATTAAAGTAGTATTTAGAGAAAATGTACACGCATTTGATGGGGAGAGTGGGTACACGTTTAGGAAAAATCCATACAACCATAATGTAGAAAACGTGAGTTAAGGGCAGTATTTTTTGCAGTTTTTACAGCAAAATATTTTTTTGGTATTTTAAATCAAATATTGCTTCAGTAGAAAACTAAATCAAATATAGCTTCAGTAGGAAACTAGAGTTTAATTTTCTTCACGTGGTGATTTCAACTGTCTTTAAATATCTGTCATGAGCATAGTGGAATTAGATGAAAAACTTTTAAAATTAAGAGAAAAAGTCGCCATTAAATTCCAAGATATCATTTACAGATATTCAACAACTGTTAAGGTGACCTTGTGAATAAAATACACTTTGTGTTATTGGAGAATTGTTTGATTTATTTTGACAAAAAAAAAGGAAAACAAAAATTAAAACTGCAAAAACTCTGTTCTTTTCTCACGACTAAAATATAAAATAGAACACATGGATTCTAATGGGAGGTGGCCACACTGGAGCGAGCGAGCGCGCGAGCGACTGAGCGCGCGCGCTTGAAAGATAGAACTGTTTCTATTTTTCAAGCGCGCGCGCTCGACCCGGTACAGTCTAGTTTACAGGCGCTAGGCAATATTATTGTATGTTGGTTCATTGAGTGCTGGGAAACTTCTCATTTTGACATGATATTTGACTTTTTTTCTATCAGTGATAGATTTAACACACTTGCTATTAATGGCCTAATTTAATTGGTAAGACCATAAATATATGTAAGCCCGATATGTTACAATACTTCAATATTATAATCAAAGTAGGCCTTTACAAATAATAATCACCATTAGTTTGGAGAGTATGAAAAAACCACAACAATAAATAAGTTTTAAGAATCACCTTCAGTTCACTGAGCCTTCGAACCTTTATCTACCAGTCAAAATCTATGGAGTGCAACGCACCATTCCGCCACTGGTGCGGCTAATCTGATTTTAAAACACTTCAGTACATTAAAAA
>CABEEJ010001351.1:0-56636 GCA_901482245.1 Timema douglasi | reverse complement strand
CCATAAAACGCCATGTAGACATTAGAGCTACCTAAACCACGTTACGTGGTTCATGGATTAGGGGGCGGCCAGACTGAGCGCGCGAATGACTAAAATATAAAATAGAACACATTGGTTGTAATGGGAGGTGGCCACACTGGAGCGAGCGAGCGCGCCCGACCCGGTACAGTCTAGTTTACAGGCGCTAGGCAATATTATTGTATGTTGGTTCATTGAGTGCTGGGAAACTTCTCATTTTGACATGATATTTGACTTTTTTCTATCAGTGATAGATTTAACACACTTGCTATTAATGGCCTAATTTAATTGGTAAGACCATAAATATATGTAAGCCCGATATGTTACAATACTTCAATATTATAATCAAAGTAGGCCTTTACAAATAATAATCACCATTAGTTTGGAGAGTATGAAAAAACCACAACAATAAATAAGTTTTAACAATCACCTTCAGTTCACTGAGCCTTCGAACCTTTATCTACCAGTCAAAAGCTATGGAGTGCAACGTACCATTCCGCCACTGGTGCGGCTAATCTGATTTTAAAACACTTCAGTACATTAAAAAAAATTGTTGTAAGAATTTTCGAGGAGCAGAGATGTACCAAGTGTCTTTGACAGATACATCTTCTCTAATGAACCAGGGTCTGCTAATTACGCGCTCGCTCGCTCGCTCGCCAGTGTGGCCACCCAGTCGCTTGCGCGCTCGCTCGCACGCTTGTCAGTCTGGCCGAACCCTTAAAGATGTGGGTCCTTGCACCATGGGCGTTGTCCGACCGGGTTGACTGGTGAGGGAGATACTCTCCCTTGCCTTACAAGCAGTTTAGATTCACAGATAGGTTTACATAAGTTAACTAGATCTGGAGAGACTTTTTGTTGTCAAGGCGGTCTTGTAGTGTTGGGGAGGGTGCTTTGGTCAAGGTGAGATTGTAGCTACATTTATCATGAAGGATTACTTAAGATAGGTCGAAGTCAAGACAGTAAAATGAAAACCAGGGGGGCCGTAGAGTAGGATATGTTTTTGTATACAGTAGTGTGCTGCGCAAACTTTTTAAGCTTCGCAGTACATTTGACAAGCCTTTTTTTTGCGGCACATTGTTTTGTTTTTGTTACGCGCCTAGGAACCATAAAATGGATTACACACCCATTAAAGTAAATCAGAATTAGGAAAATAAAGACTTTTTTTTTACAGAATTAACTTAAATAAATTTCTTACCTGCTTCGGTGGTAGCATGATCTCACTCTCATGTTAGACAAAAGTGCTGATGACAGGGAGATCAATGTTTGAATCCTGGTCGGGTGTTACCATTTTTTTTTCTCCAAATTGTTGTCTCTTTTTCTCTCTACGCAAATATGGGTACATTTTCTATAAATATAGGCTTCATACCCTAAATCTATTAGCGTAATTAGTAAATAAGTGGTTAACTCGAACGGGTAGTAAGACGTGGTGCTTAAAAAGTAGGCGGGGGATGGGTCACACAAAACCTTTAGTAGAGTTTGTATTTTCCTCCTCTCGTGTTTGTTCTTCTAGTAATGGAAAGATATGTCAGTTTTGACGGCTTAAAGATGAGGATGTAGGGGGCGCGAGAAAAGGTGTGTTTTTACAGTGTTTATAGCAAAAAATTATTTTGGTTAAAATAAATCAAATATTGCTCCAGTAGAAACTCGGTATAATTTTATTCCCATGGTGATATCAACATTTGTTGAATATTTGTCATGAGCATAGCGGCATTATATGATAAACTTTTTAAATGAAGAGAAAAATGTGTCGTTATATTCCAGGACATCCTTGAAAGATAATAAAGTGGCATTATGTCAAAGTTGTTTGTTATTATTATTATTATTATTAGCACCCCGTCTTACTACCCGTTCGAGTTATACACACGCTAATGTGTAATGGTAGGGTGATTGTGAGATGAAATGAAGGACCTACAGTTTAACGTGGGATCCGAACCACGGTGGAGGCCTGGCATTCCCCACATTCACAAGATGTCTTGTCAGAGGTGAAGGAAGGGTTTGGTAATCAGATAAATCTGTGCCGGGACCGAGGATTGAACCCCGGCCGCCAGCACAGAAGTCTGACACCTTACCCCTAGACCGCCAGGTCACCTAAAGTTGTCTGTTCTACATTTATATGTATATCTTCGGTAAATATTCTTACGGCGGTGACCCTAGGGTACCACCAAATTTAGCACCGATATTTAAAAAACTGCCTGCGATGTGGGACGAACCCATAACCAGATGTTTAATGTGTCTAGGTGCTAGCTCCTGGAATCGAGCCACGTTCCTCTCGAGAGTTCGTTAGCAGTCTGGGCTTGGTCGGTAAACAATATCGACCAGGATATTCCGGTTCTCAAATAACTCAGCCGCACCCGCTTGGAGAAGGGGGAGGGGTGGAAATAGACAAATTATTTCATAAACGTAAAACAAATCACTTTTCTTGGGCCATCTCGCATCCGCGCTCACACGACAGCCATGCGCGCGCAACAGCCGGCAGAGAGAAAACAAAAAATAATCAAAACATTTTGGAACACGTGGAGTTGAGTCAGTTCCGGGGGCGTCGTTTTTTTAGTTAGTTTTTTTTCCAGGCGTCCATCTATTTTTACTTGTCATAGAGTCGATCTACTACTCTTGTCTCTTTTACTTTCTCTTCATCTTCATCTCTTTTTCATCCACACTCTCTCTCCGACTGTTCGTGTATGCTTCTTTTTTTAAATTTAGTGCGGTCTCCCTCCAAAAATTAGGGCTTGCGCTTGTTTTTTGATCTTTTGCCAAATCAAACCTTTCCTCTACTTAGATTTATTCAGTACTTTTTGTTTTAAGTTATGTTAATTCATATTTTTCGTAGGTATAGAGCAAGTAGAAATGCGATGAACAAGAGATTAAATAAAGTAGGAATATAATTTAAAAATTATAAACTTAAATATTTCACTTAACAAGTTTAAAACAAAGGCCTACAAACATGTTTTTCATTCTGACTTTTCGTCAATTCATACTGATAGGATAGGGATGAAGAAGATATAATTGAGAGGAAATGTATCCACATCCGAGTGGAATAACATTGGAAATCCTATGAGGTAAAAACAACCATCCGAGGTTTGAACGCTGAACTTTCCACCAGCTATACAAGGACAACGCCTTCGTTGACGTGCCCACTAGTGCAGGTAATATTATAGTTGTAAAATACTTGCTATAATTTTTTAGAAAACCTGCAGCCCGCAATCTAACCATATCGATCGAGTGGTTGGTGAAGTAAGTAACAATTTATGCGCATAAAGAGTATCATCTGGTCAGCACAGCGAACCCTCCGCCCATTAATCTAAGTTTCCTAAACCGGAGGCCTTACTTATTTATTCGAGTAGCTCCTCATTTGTCCTCACGAAGCTGAGTTGACCCCGTTCCAAAGCCACTGCTTTACAAAAAAAATCTGGAAGAAACGTGGATCGAACCTAAGCCCTTTAGATTTGTAGCCAGGAACTCTGACCACTAAACCACAAAGTAAATATATACAGGCTATATAAAATTAATTTGAAAAAACACCACCAGGTATCGAATCAAAGTCTTCTGGATTGGTGGAACAATCTTTCTTATCTCACAGCTAATTTAACTATTTTTTTAAAATTATATAGGTTTGTTTATTTTATAATAATTCATTAATATACTGAATAATTCTATTATTACCTCGTAAGCCTCAAAAACCACAAAGCTATTTTTTGTTTATTTTTTTCAATCGTCAACATCCAAAAAACCGAGAAGGTATTGATTATCCCTCCTCTTCCCTTTTAAAAAAACAACTCTCTCACCCGTCTTTGATATCAAATCAACCACAATTCCCCCTACTTCCCCTAGATGCCCTGGCTACTAGACCCAGACCTCAAACCCTCCTGCCGCTATCCAACTTCCCTCCACCTCTAAACAAGGAAAATGACAATGGTTAGAGCGATGGAAAGAAGAGGTTAATAAAGCACAGTTTAGTTTAATGTCTGTCATATCTACCCGTCACCACCCCACCTGCCTCCTCCATAACCTTCTCTTCCCATCATCACTGCTCTGAATGACGGGGCGCGGATGGAAGTGGATAATTGGGACATCCCGCCACACCAGACCCGCTAGACCCCTTGGCTCAGAGAAGGGTTAATTACAAGTTATGAACAATGAAAGGGGAGGGGGGAGGAGACAAAAGGCTACTGATAGATCCTACAATGCTAGTAAACCTAATTTTAACACACTGCGCCGAATGGACTTTATCCCTTTTTTCCCTTAAAACTCGTAAGATTTGTGAAACGAAATATGTCTATCTATACATTGTTGTAAAAACATACCAAAGATAATAAATGAAATAATATACAATGTTTAAGAGAATAAATGAGAAAAGAGAAACACCTTTATCCACCAAAGAGCATACATAATACTAAATTCACTTTCAAATACCTGAATTAAAATATATATATATGCTTTTAGCTCAGAAATTTTTTGTTTTATAAAAATATATTTCGAATAAGAGATTTTTATCTTTAATAGTACTACAAGTTTACAATGTTCAGTTATTTCGTGTCTCAAATAGTTGTGGAAAAATGATGAAATTTGGAAAATTTATCCAATGTAAAGTAACCTCAAAGTCATTTTCATGAGAAAATGAGAATTGGCATCTTGTTTATACTGATACAGAGTGTCAAGATATAACATTTAATCAAAATTGTTAAATAAAATTTCGATAAACTCGATTTTTTTAAATCTTTTTGTCCTTAACTAAACTACCCTTAAATTTAGGGTTACATATCTAATTCCAAAGACCCATTGAGGGGACCTTATGGAAATACTAGATAGCAAGTTTTAGACCCACTCTAGGCCGAAGTACAGACAGACGAGATTTCGAAAACAACTTTTTGGTTTCAGGGTGTACGTCAACATTTATCAAAATCTCGAAATCGATTTTTTGGGCGATTCCAACACTTTCTCTTTGAGGTTTCGAGATAAATTAAAATGTGTATCTTACTCCACCAAAGATGCATTCATGAAATAATATACACTGTTACGTAAACATATTTGAAGGGGGGGGACCTAAAACTTTTCCCCAAAGAGCATAGCAATCAACTCCCGATTTCTCAGATTTCAATTTAAAAAATATATTCGCCAATATCTCAGAAACTATTGGTTTTATAAAAAAAATATATTTCTGATAAAAGTTTGGTATTTTCAATAAAGTTGCAAGCTTGAGATAAGTTAGTTCGTATCTCAAAAAGTTGTAGAGATATTATCAAAATTGAAGATATCTGCTAATGTAAATAACCTTCTAGGTCATTTTAACGTAAAAATGAGAATTTGCATTTTGTTTTTAATGTGAAACAGTGCCTATATACGAATTTTAATCAAAATCGAAAGAGCCGATTTTGAGATTTATTTTTCTCTCGTTTGTTCTTTCAGTAAAATACACTTTATTTTAGAATTTGATATCTAATTCCAAAAACTCCTATGGGGGAACCGTATAAAAACAGTAGGTACCATGTTTTAGCCCGCCGATCGGTAAAATGGTTTCGACCTTAGGTGAGACACCCGGCATCAAGAAAAGCACTTTTTTTTGTTCAATGGGTCATACATGACACGTCGACACCCATAAAAAAATCTCGAATTTGATTTTTTTTTTTACGGTTACAATACTTTCTCTACTCAAGGGGTTGCACGATATTAAAAATGGTAAACGCCAGATGTTGATGTTGCAGGAGCTTGTGATTTTATAAATAATCTTACGAACAATTTTCTTAGCACCGCATCTTAATACATGTTCAGGTTATACGCTTATTTACTAATCGCAATAGTGAGTTAAGGATTATGAATAATTATTTTAGAAGAAATGCACCCGTATTTGCGTGGAGGGAGAGTGGAAAATTGCTTAGGTAAAAAACTCAATGCACTCTACCAGTATCGAACCCCAATCTTCCCGTCTTCGGCAGTCTAGTTCAACATGAGATTAGTACGTTAGACAACTTGGCCACCAAAACGGGTGGTAATTCGTTTTTATTTGCCGATTTGGAATGTAAAAACTCGTTCGTTCAAACCAAATGGGACCGAAGCTTGTTCGGATTAGCAAAAATTCGGATCAAGCTGGAGAAGGGTATGTTGGAGAAGACAAGAGTATTTTCACAAATCTTAAATTACAGTAGAATAAATTTAATAAAATTTAAATTTATTTAACTGATATATAACACTTAATATGTACTGTAGTTTAAAATGTACAGTATATCTTTTTTACAGTACTGTAATTATTTATTGTTACAGGAAAACACATTTCGTTGACTACAATATCTAAATATAACCTTAACCATTTATTTTCACCGATTCTTACAAATTCTCTTTCAATCAAATATATTTAATTTGAGTTAGTCCCCCCCCCCCTTCTCACCTCCTTTCCCCTGTTTTTCAGATTATCTGTAATTTTGGACTACTGGTGTTTGTCCTAATGTTTTTTTTATTTATTTTGGACAGAAGACGGGGAATTAGAGGCAGCGGGGCTTCCGGGGGGGAAGGATCACACAATTTTTTTTTACATCACATCTTACTACCCGTTCGGTTTATGCGCTTATGTACTATTTACACTTAGGGTTTTAGGCATTGTGGAGGTTTTATTTCAAAGAAGTGTAACAACATTTGCTTGGAGAGAAAATAGAAAACCATTTGGGGAAAACCAACCTCAGTACACCCGACCAAAATTCGAACCTCGATCTCCCGGTCATCTGCAGTCCAGTCTACTGCTAAAGTAACATGTTAGACCACTCGGCTACCGAAGCGCCCCCTCCGCCCCCCAGCCTAACTATCAGCTCTCAAATTAAAATATGTTGTATTGCAGTGTTGTCTAGTTACGCGGAGCAACTGATAAAAACAAACGGTTTCCCAGCGCTATCCCATGAGAAAATATGTAAAGGTCAGCGCCAGGGTGTAATTTACGTCTCTAGTCAGCGATATTATATATCATACATCCTGTGCTGGCGGTTGCAAATTATCTCAACAGGTAATGTTACTGTGAGCTCGTGAAGATAAGCACCTTCCCAGAATGCATCCCAAGAGAGTTTATCAGAGGGCAGAGATTATCCAAATATCTCGACTCAAGAGATATATTCAGTCTCTTATCCCACCGTTTTTCAAAATGTGCTCCGCCACAGTTATCTCAAGCCCCATAAGTAAGTTTTGTAATAATCTTTATTTGTTTTTCACCTTATAAAAAAAGCAGTAATTATGATTGCCAATTTATTTTTATTTTTTTCAAATCTAAATAAAGAACATTTGCCAAAGGTGGCCGGGGTCTCCCTTACGGGTGTGCAGATGCTGTGGTCACACAGGGCCCCGTGATTTGGGAGACACCACGCTTGCTCAGGTTTTATACTTTTATGCTTGTAGAATTATTTAACTATCTCTATTGGATTTTTATAATATTAGTGTAAGACATTTTATGGGGGTTCCAGCATTTATTTTTTCTGGTGAATGCTCCTTCGTTCCAAAAGGTTTGGTAGCCCCTGTCTTACACGAGTAGACCTTCCTCGGATAAGTTGAAAGGGAATCTGGCTGAATGAGAGTCAAGAGGGGATCTGCCCGAATGAGAGTCGAGAAGGGATCTGTCCGAATGAGAGTCGAGAGGGGATCTGCCCGAATGAGAGTCGAGAGGGGATCTGGCCAAATGAGAGTCTAGAGGGGATTTGACCGAATAAGAGTCGAGAGGAAATCTGGCCGAGTGAGAGTCAAGAGGGAATCTTGCTGAATGATAGTTGAGAGGGAATCTGGCCGAATGAGAGTCGAGAGGGGATCTGGCTAAATGAGAGTCAAGAGGGTATCTGAGGATTAAAGAGGGAATCTGACTAGATGAGAATTAAGAGGGAATTTGCCGAGTGAGAGTTGGAGAGGAAATCTGGTCAGTTGAGAGAGGATTTGGCCTAATGGGAGTTAAAAGGGAATACAAGGTATTAAGAAAGTACAACCAGTAAATCAGGATTCATCCCAAATCGATAGTAATACGTGGTGGTAAAAATAAAATGCATTTTCTAGCTCTTGGATTAGGTTCTTCTTTTGAAAATTGAACTATAGTAAGATGCGCTGTGTAAATTAAATAAATCATAAGCTGATGGGCCCCACTGTCACCTAAAACGGGCGACCATTTAGAATACAACCTCAACGGGAGTAGTTGTCATATGTACACCAGAGTTGTTTATCGCCTTCCTGTGTTAAGATTCCCCGCTTTGCAATCTCGCCAACATCTGACGCGGGAGATCGAGTGAGGTAATCCCGCACCTCGGACCTGTAACAGCTGCTACCACGTGCACACACACACACACACACACACACACACACACACACACACACACACTCACATACTGGGGCCGCGGTCACCTTATTTGGTCAGTGTGAGCAAGGTGTCTTCTCTCTCCTTTAGCGCGGGTGTTGTTGACGCTCTCACAGACAAGACACCTGGGCTCGAACCCCGAGGACACATGAGTCGTACACACGTGTCCCTTGAGCAACACACACGTGTGGGTCTCTTTGAGTCACCCAGAGGGGGCGGGGTTCATCACGTTTGTTTTGTTTTCTCCTGTGATCCACGTCTTTCTTCTACCCGTTTGCGAGATCAGCATATTCAACAAGAGGGTACATTCTGTCGTAATGTAAATAAAATGTTCAGTCCAATTTCCATAGAAATAAACGTTTCTAATAATTAGGATGGATCTATTTTCACGTGTTCATACGTCAAATAATGTGATCTACAGATGCCAGTTTTGATTATTAATAAATAAATAAATAAAACCAGGACTAATGCTGTAAAATATTATTTATGTTGATCAAAAAGGTTTCTACCTACAAAAATTCGAGTATACATCTCATTCCCCTATGATTAAATTATATTCTTAATAGTATTGTACCTGACAATCTTCCTCTCCGACTCTTCCATGGGACAACCCCCCTCCCCACCACCCCCACTCCAAAATGAATACTAGTTATATGCTTGGCTGGGTTACCATATCTTTGTAAGCAAGATATGAGGACGCTTTTTAAAATCGATACAGAAATATTGTGATTTCACAAAAAGAGGGAAAAACCCGCCTCAGTGGCATAGTTAGCTAACGCGCTAGTCGAGTTGAGCTAGACTGCCGAGGACGGAGAGATCAAGGTTCAAATCTCGGTCGGATGAACTGGGGGTGGTCTTTCCTAAATGGTTTTCCACTCTCCCTTCACGTAAATGCGGGATCAATTCCTCTAAATTCAACCTACCACATTCCTAATCCATTAGCGTAAAACCCAAACGTGTAGTAAAACGTGGTGCTAAATAAAAAAGAGCATATAAAGAGGGAGAAATAGGCTAAAAAAGCATAGCAAATGAACGCTTAACATCAACATTACCACAACAGTTTGGAAAATGATAGCATACCCGCTTCAGTGGGCGAATGGGCTAAGGCGTCACGATCGTGTTAGACTGGCCTGTTTATGACAGGAAGATCAAAAAGTTTGAATACCGGTTGAACTTGTTTAGGGTGATTTTTCCTACTCTCCTTCCACACAAATGTGGGTAGAATACCTCTAAAATGCTTCCTTCCTCATCCCTATCCTACTATAGTAACTATCATATATGAATATAACCTGAACAGATAGTAACCCACGGTGATAAAAAAAAACCTAAAAAAAATCATTGTTGATTCCAGGGGTATTTGTATTTTCCCCTTGTTCCAACTTTTACTAACAATTCAGGAATACCACTGATTTAACTATTAAATTAGTTCACATGACATCGTTTTAAATATAGTGCACCATTCATATCTCCTTTATAAACTCAGTAGATAGCTCCTTTCTCTATCTTTTTCATCGATCACCCCGACTATTTTTTCTGAAACTCGTTTGTAAATTTGAATTTATGCTTTAGAAATTTAGAAAACAGTCGACGATGACTCAATTTTTGAATTAGCCAAATAAGAGTCAATTTAATTTTAAATATTAACTATTCAGTGATCTGATTTTTTTTTTCCTTTTGACAACAATGCTGGTAAAAAACCGGGGAAATTTTGCATTATTACAAAATTCACCCGGACATTATATTTTACGTCTCATGCACGGGGAAAATATGACGTATACTTCACTCACGGTAGGAGTTTACCTCTGAAAGGTCTTTTTTCTTACCAATATCCTACTATATAATAGATTTCTGGTAGGGAAAAAAGTCCTTTCGCAGGTAAACTCCTACCGTGAACGAACTATATGTTAATCCTAGTGCTTGGCCAGTCCGTTGTCTTCTTCAAGCAGTCTTTCACCTAATACAAAAGTAAACGTAGGTCGAACGTGTCAAAAACAACAAAAGAATAAAGAAGAATCAAGATGGAGGTTGTTCATCTTTCGCTGATGTGAACTTTGCCCCCTCTAACCTACGAGTCCGCGCAACGCAGTGTTGCCAACACATGTTACCGAAATCCCGCCAAAAGTGATCAAAATTATATCACTCCCCACCACCTCCCCCCTGTTAAGTTGGGTTCACACACAATGCTACGATATACAATGTTTTAAAATCTCTAGCCAAGTATTTAAATGAGCCAGTTCACACATCACGTTATCACGTTCACAAGCGTTATCGCCAACCGCGCGTTTTTTACATCTCACTCGAGATACGTTTTGTGCTGCGCATGCGCTCAAAGGCCATCCACTAACCAGTAATCTTCTTCTAGATTTTGGTTTGAATGAGAGAGAGAAGTCCAAAAAAATTCTGCTCTAGCTAGCCGAAAATAATTTCTAAAACTTTTAGTCATCACGTCCCATATCCGACATCAAATGGTGGAATTCGCAGCAATGTAACCTCTTACGACATATATTGTGTAACCATAACAGTTTGTTTTCTTGGTCATCCATCAGTGCTGCTAACAAAAACCCATACTCTTCCTCACTAACACTTCCACAATAATTTAAACAAGATGTTCGTGAGACATTTTAAATCACAGATGACCAAGTTGTGTTTACAACTACTTTACTAAAACGTCCAACGTATAGATTAGTACAGCTCACTGTGTTAAACGCACGAAATAAAATGTTGCTTAGCAGAGCATAATGTTCTATTTTTTTAAAGCATAATAAGATATAAGATTCAGCTTAGCTAGCATAGTTTGGCAAAGAAAAGGAAAGCTTCAGATTGTGCACTGTAGGTCCTCGAACTACATACACGGTTTATTCGTTCGGTTTTCGCACAAGTGGAAAACCATAAAAGTCGAATGTTGCTTAGATACGGTTGGGGGAAGGGTGCAGGGTGGAAGAAGGCAAGTTTTTTATTTCACTTTTTAGTGAATTTATATTTTCAAATAATTACAAAATTTTCTTCCTCTTTCAAATTTTTTTAGCAGCCCACCGAAAATTGGCTTGCTAACCATAGTTTTGAGAAACCTTCAAGGGCGTGAAAATGGAGTCAGGGGGGGGGTCCGCCCCCCCAGCCACCCGTAATTCAATAAATACCCTAAGGTGGGGTTCATATACACGTATGAAAAACGTATAAAAATTTTTATTGGCTAAAATGCGTATAACTTGAACAGGTACAGTAGCCCCATGGCTTCTTTGGTGCTGACTGACAGCTCACAGCTGACTTCTGACTGTCAAAATTTATGTATATATCTAAATTTTGACCGTCAAAAGTAACAGATGCTAAATACATGTTTTTGCAGATCATCTGGTTCGGCTTAGGGATATGTAATTTGGTCTGGTAACTTTTTAAAGCTTTCAACTGTCAGCTGTCAGTCAGCACCAAATAAGCCATGGGGCTACTGTAATAAATAAGATGTGGTGCTAAAAAATAAACCTTGGCTAAGGTCATGGTAAAATGTTCTAGTGAACCCTTCGCCCTATAAAAATTAGCTTTCTAGACGCTCGATACCACACATATTGAGGGAGCTGTTGATAATGTCATTTTCCATATTTTGGCGTGGGTATAAATGGATATGGACGTAAAACATGGACAATTGGTACTAATGAATTGAAAATATTATAAGCATTTGAAATATGTCACTACAGAATAATGTTGAAAATATCATGGACGGAGATGGTATCAATTAATACAGAAGTGCTAAGAAAAGTAAATGAGGAAAGGAGACTTTGGAAAGAAAATTTAGCATGATAGGCCATACTGAGACATGATAATTTAACAAAGATAAATATAAATGGAGAGGTGGAAGGTCGAAATTCTAGAGAGACCAAAACTAAAGTACATGAATCAGATAGTGGACAATGTTGGCAGAAGAAGGTACAAAAGATGTAAAAATTAACAGATGCTAAATACATGTTTTTGCAGATCATCTGGTTCGGCTTAGGGATATGTAATTTGGTCTGGTAACTTTTTAAAGCTTTCAACTGTCAGCTGTCAGTCAGCACCAAATAAGCCATGGGGCTACTGTAATAAATAAGATGTGGTGCTAAAAAATAAACCTTGGCTAAGGTCATGGTAAAATGTTCTAGTGAACCCTTCGCCCTATAAAAATTAGCTTTCTAGACGCTCGATACCACACATATTGAGGGAGCTGTTGATAATGTCATTTTCCATATTTTGGCGTGGGTATAAATGGATATGGACGTAAAACATGGACAATTGGTACTAATGAATTGAAAATATTATAAGCATTTGAAATATGTCACTACAGAATAATGTTGAAAATATCATGGACGGAGATGGTATCAATTAATACAGAAGTGCTAAGAAAAGTAAATGAGGAAAGGAGACTTTGGAAAGAAAATTTAGCATGATAGGCCATACTGAGACATGATAATTTAACAAAGATAAATATAAATGGAGAGGTGGAAGGTCGAAATTCTAGAGAGACCAAAACTAAAGTACATGAATCAGATAGTGGACAATGTTGGCAGAAGAAGGTACAAAAGATGTAAAAAAAAAAAAAAAATGGGCCAGGATAGGCAAGAGTGCCGAACTGCAGTAAAACAATCGCAAGATTGATGACCCTATAATGATGATTAACAGCTCTTTAAATAACGGTGAATTTCTGAACACACTCTATACTAGATAATTACAAACACTATTGTTTGTTTCTTCATGGCTCTCATGAATAAGCAACGCGACTCTAATAATATATACCAGTCGGCCCAACTGCCGAGTCATGGACTAAATGTTTTGAATTGTGATTCATATGAATAATGACGAATAAGGATGTTTTTAAGTTAGTTTCAAAGTTCGTGTTAGTGAAACATCTGTGTATTTATTTAGGTAGTTTTTATTTTTACAGGTGCAGAAGTTTGTTTTTATTTTTACTCGCTCTGAGGGAGGATGTAATGTGATCGTCAACAAATACAACTCGAGATTTTGATTAAAGTCGACGTTTCAAAACCCCATGAGCCTGAAATAATGGCTGTCTCGATGACGTCTGTCTGTCTGTCTATCTATCTGTCTCTCTCTCTCTATTTCTGTATCTTGGCCTAGAGATGAAATTATTTTAGTAATTGGGCTAAAGCTTTGCATGTAGGATTTTCATAAGATTCGCCAGAGGAGTTTTTGGATTTAGATATTCAAACATAAAATTAAGGGTAAAAAGAGATAAATCGATTTTCTCAAAATAAGCTCAAATGATTTTGATTATATTTTGTATCCAAGCATTGTTCAAAATTACAAATAAAATGGCTATTCTCGTTTTCGATAAAAATTACTTTAAGGGTTCTTGATAACAGCGGAAATTTCCAACTTTGATCCTATCTTAACAACTACTTGAGATACAAAATAACTTATAGTTATTGTAAAGTTTATAATTAAAAATAAAATGTTTTTATTTGAAAGATATTTTTATAAAACCAATAACTTATGAGCTGTAAGCAAATATATATATATATATATAATAGGCGTATTTTGAAGTTGAGATTGATATCAATACTCTTTGGTGGAGTGTTTCAACAACAATGTTTATGGTTTAATTTCTCAAATCTAGCGAGTTTTTAGTAAGTGTCTAAGATAAAAGAGATAGAAAGTCTGTGTGAAGCACCATACCACTTATTTTCAACACGTACATACGTTGAATTGCCGCTGATGGGGAGGTTGTCTGTCATTCGATTATTGGCCGGATATTCAAGATTCTTTTATTAAATAAATTACTGCTATCCCTCCACGCAAATGCAGGTATATTTAAAATGCGTCTTGCCCAGACAGGTAGTATGAAGCCTTGCCTACATACTCCCGATTATGGGGAGATCGGGGTTCTACAACCAGTCGTATGCACCGAAGGTGGTTCTGCCTAAATGGCTTTCCAGTCTACCTCCACGATAATGGGGCGAACTTTGTCATCCCCAACACATTCGAGTGATTAGTTCATATACATAGGGCCTATAATCCGAATGGGTAGTAAGACGTGGCAACAAAATAGAAATTCGTAAGAAAATTTAAGAAAACTCGAAACGCATTTTTAATTAGGTAATTGTTAATAAAGTTTTACTCAATTATCATAGTTAGTTTAAAGATACCTATTGATAATATCTATCAAAAGTGAGAGCTACAGATAAGTCACACAACTTTACGTATACATACGTGACTAGTAACTTTTCTATATGTTATATAAGGTCCTTCCGACGAATATTGGACTATATCAACTCTTTTAGCTGTTAAATAAGGCAATTAATTTGAGAATGGACTGTATCAATTCTTAGCTGTCAAGATAAAGCCCTTCTTGTGAAGATTGGACTAACACTTTTCTGTCAGATAAAGCCCTTTACTTTAGAAACAGGTATGTCGTAAGTTTCCCAAGGTTAGAGCCTCTGGTACCTAGAAACGAAGAAAGTCTTGATCCTTCTCAGCAACAAATTCCTCCAACACCTCTTCCAAAGTCTTTTGTCCGTACACAGTGGGGGGTGCTGTGAGGGCCCTTCCCCCAAAGACACATTGTGGTTCCATCGATGCGTGGTTTACCCCCAGTGAACACGCTATATTCAGTCCTAGCTTGGTTTTATATAAGTTGTGTATTATCTATATCAGCTTAGTTTAGACGAAGCTTAAGGTGGGAGTGTAAGGAACGAGAAATATGGGAAATGTTTTTGTAGTTTTTATAAGAAAACCTTTTTGGGTCAAAATAAACAAAATATTGCTTCAGTACAAACGAGTTTAATTTTCTTCATATGGTGACCTCAACAGTTCTTGAATATCTGTCATGAGAACTGCGAGATTAGAGCAGAAACTTTTTAAATGAAGAGGAACTATTTTTTTTAGCAACGCGTCTTGCTAACCACTAGGGTTATACGATTACTTACTATTTACACTAATGCTTTTAGGAATTAGGAAGATTTATATTTATGGAAAGTGTACCCACACTTGCGTGGAGAGAGAGTGGAAAATCATTTTGGAAAACCACGTTCAGTACAGCCGACTGAGATTTGAACCTCAATCTCCCCTTCATCAGCAGTAGTCTAATCTTGTGTGAAACAGTAAAATAGTGCCTTAGACCATGAGGCCACCGATGCCTAGTAAATTTCCCAATATGCCCTCGATAGATATTCAAGATCTTTTTAGATTGTGATAGCGCTTAGAGTATTTCAAGTTAAAATGTAACCCGTTTCGCAAAGTAGTTTCGAAATTACCAAGTAAGTAAAGTTGTTATTTACCTAAATGACCTCTGTCGCCCTTGATAACACCTTACTAATATGGGACCGATGACAGGTTCCAACTGTCTCTGGTGTGTCTAATATGTCCCAACAGGTTGTTAGGATTCCCCCTCCCTCTTGCAGTTAGTACCAACCTCCGCGAACAGCTAGTTTTACAACAAAAGATTATTGCAACAAGAGACACCGGGTTAAGGGGGTGGAAGCAACATCTGCAGATGCGCGTGCGAGCTTGAGATAAATTAAGGTGACTTCCAGATATGGTCATCTTTCACAGCTCCCGTGTGATCCAAGGAAGTGATGGAGAGAGTGAAAAAGAGAGAAATCAAAAAGAAGAGTCTCTCTCTACCGAGGAGTGCACTGCACTCTTAACAACAGGCCGTAAAACGCCGAGCGTTGAGCATTATAGCAGGCGGCTCCTCCCCCCTTCCCTTTCTCTTCCTCCCTCTTTTCTAACCTTTAAAAAAACCATATGGCTCGAGTTTATACTCCCGGTTCCCGAGGTTTACACCCTATCGCGTCAACGCTGTTACGAACCGAGGGTTTCGACGGGAAATGAACCCCTGACATGTAAGCCCGAAGGTAATCGTCTTCTCCGGAGACGCTATCACGAGTTTAGTCGGTGGGATGGTCACTCGGGTAGCGAGGGACCAGGTGTGCCACATGTTAGGATTCACTGCAAGTGGTTTTACCAAGTACGTTCTTACTGACAAAGAGTCAGGAGAGTTGGGGAGGGGGGAAGAGTGGAGACATAAACATATCGTCAGGGTCCGTGTGTGTGTGTGTGTGTGTGTCTCGAGGAGTAAGCATGTGCTGGCTATCTGATTGTGGGAGGATAATAAGTAGACGAGAGCTTATCTGAACAAACTTTCTTGGAAACCCGAATAATCTACTTCTTGATGTGGTTTTAAAAAAACAAAAACAACTTTTTTTTACACATAAACTTGAACTTATATGTTGCATAGAAAAAACTGCCAGGCCTACGTGTCAGCTTTAATAAGATAATATGAAGTGGCTTAAAATAATGCTTGTTGAGGGAAAATTTAAGACGTTTGAGTATTGACTTGGAAGGACATGACGTTCAACCCCGTTGCAAGGAAGACGTTATTTTCTTAACAAAAGTGTTTGCACGTTTCCTTAAAAATTCCATCTTTCTCGTTTCTTTTTTGTTAGGACGGAAGAAAACGCAAGTTGAGTGGGGCCCGTATTTTTACATGTAATTTTTGGCTAAAATAGATTTTTTATCTTTTTTTAGCACCGTAATCCGGGTTATACGTTTATTTTAATTGTTGATTCAGTATTAGTTTTATTTACTAAATATAATTGTGACAACCTTTCTTGAATATTTGTAATGAGCATCGTGAAATTTGAACATAAACTTTTTAAACGAAGAGAAAAAAACCCAATAAAATTACTCAATATCACTGACAAATGTTCAAGAAATGTTGATAAAACTATTTTCAGAAAATTAAATTAAATGCAGGTCCATCCACTGGAGCAATATTTTGTTTATTTGGCCCTTAAAATGTTTTTGTCATAAAGACTGAAAAAATACGTACCTTAACTCGTGTTAGATTACATCCCACCCTTAAACACCCTAAATTGCTACACTGAGACTAATGATCGCGTGTCTATTAAAGGGTTACGACATAATGGAGGTATTTCACTCTATCAAAGGGTGCTCATAATGAGCTGAACCGTTTAATTAATATAACATGACTGTTTTCTTTATTCCCCTCACCTCTTTTGTTTAACCATCCTCTCTAACATTTACTGGCATATACACCGAACGGGTAGTAAGACACGGTGATAAAAAATATATATGTTTGAGGATGAGTGGTAGAAAGGGAAGGGGGGAGGGAGGGGATTTGTCCCAGAGGTGGATTGGGCCACAGGGACCCAGGACATTCAAACATTTATTTATATATTATCTATGTATATAGTATAACTTTTTTTTTAAATTCGAAATCAAAGGGATACATACAAACATTCGAAATATCAAAAATTCGAATTTTTTTAAATGAATATTTCCTCAGCTATACAAAATAAATCAATAATCTAAAAAATATGATACGTATAAACACACACATTTTATACATGCTATATAAAATCCACATAGACAATAAAGAAAAAAAAAGAAAAAGAAAAATTTAAACACAAAACTTGTAAAAATTAGCAGACATAAATCATTGAGGAAGCGCAACGTGAGATTTTACTCCCATGCTGGGCTTCATGTGATTACATTGTCACAAAGAAGCGACCAAAGTCGAGCCAACACATCCCCAACTCTAGGAAACTTTAGTTGACATGCTTGACATATGGGAGGATTTAATAAAGATCATCAAGCTAGGTTTGAAATGAGTACAAACTCGAAAATAACAATGTATAAGCTTCGAATTATCCAAACGTTTCCTTCTAAAATTCTAGTTAAAAGTTATTTTTATCATTGATTTAAATAGGAATTTCATGGGGAATTGTGGCGGGTTTGAACTATCCAATTTTTTTTAAACCAACCAATGTTGAAATAGTCAGAGCCTACTGTATATATAATAGGCCTTAGATCCTTTTCACCAAATTGAGTCCAAACAAACAAAAAATGTATTATTGAAAATATTTACTCCCAACTTTAAACTTGTTTCCAGGTGTCACTCATAATATGAAATAGAGAAATAGAAACAAACATGGTTCGGAAACATTTTCGTAAGCTGACAAAATGAGCAACACGAGTATAAAAACACAAATATAGTATGTATTATGTACTATTTTAATGGTAACAACCTTCTCCACGGTTTGCATCAACGATTTTATATTGACTGTCCCCGAAAATGGTCACCTTATTGTATGGTATCAAAGTTGAAATACTGGAAAGAGTAGCATGTTTGATTAGGAAAAATAAATAAATAAAAGAGCAAACAAGTTTCAGTAAAATAGTCGTTAGCTGTATGCCCTATTATGGATACCAAACCCAGCTCACTTTCTAAGATACCAGCTGGTCACTTCTGAGCTCCTGTCATCGCCATTATCAGTATGACTTATTGCAACCTGCTCCCATTTGGTAAACAAGATCCGATTGCAGATATAATGTTATTAAAACAATAAACTGAAATAGTTGGCTACCACATGTTTCGCAGAGATAGTAATATTATAAATATCTCATTGGGACACACCTTGAATGAATGTCTAGTTATATTAAATTTCAAACCATACAATAATCACTTTAACTTAACAATGATACGAAAAAAAGCATAAAATAGCACGTTTGACCCTTCGTAATCTGTACTGATTTGAAATCATTGAATCACTATTTATAGCTTTTAATTGATTATAAACTTGTTAAGGCTGTGCAATAAAACTTTTATTGTCAAATGACCTTAAAGAGTGAAGTAGAAAATGAGGCAGAAGTTTGATCGAGACTGCCCTCATGTTTCACTCATCAGATGACGTCATTTTTTCCGCGCCCTTCTCACTCTTTTCGTTCTTGCATACGGCCTCTAATCTATGAATTAAGATTAGAAGGGTAGTATAGAGGGAATGCACACGCAATTGCGTAAAGGATGGAAAAATGACAGTGATAAGTCACATGTAAATAAAACCAAATGTAGAGAACCCGGCCGAAATTCGAACCCCTGACCTCTCCATGAAAAGTACTTTATACAATGTGGATCAAACGGCTTATATCAAGCGCCCACCGGTGCGGGTTTGAAATATTCATCTAGTTTTATGTTTGGTGTTTTGTTTACATTTTGAAACTTTGCTAAATTATTTATCTGGATGAAATTCTCTTAATGAGCGTTAAATATGAGATCACTTAAATATAAATTGTTTTCTCATGTTCCCCACCCCTCCCCCTATTAACTAAGTGGAGAGGAAATTTTTATGACACTATAAAAACATATAACGAAGTAAAAAAAGTTAATTAGGTACGCGTAAGTTAACGGACATATTGTTACCTAACCTCGTTCAATCTGGGAAAACCGGTAAGTCAAGATTTTGACAAGAAATCTCTCGCACAGATGTTCCATGTGGGTTTCAACCTATGGAGTGTCCCGACCAGTGCCGCACCTAGTTCGCAAATAGTACCCCGAGCGTAGCTAGGTCCTATTTTAGCTTGACCGCTTAGCATTTTGCCTTATGTTTATCCTGACGTTTGTTACACGGTAACTGTTAAATTCGTTATCCAATTTTAAGAAAATTTTGAAGGGACATTCTTTGAACCAAGATAAAACAACGCATATACATGGTTTTACAGTTTGGTTATTATTTTAAAGATTGCGACCACAAAATCCTTGTTTATGTATTCCACGCTAACTTTTAAATGCGTGGACCAATTTAAACTAAATTTGACCGGAAGATTCTTTGAACCTAGGCCACAGACTAATAATATACCAAGATACTCAGCCTCTAGGTTGAAATGGTTGCGCTCCTTTTAGCATCTTCAGTCCTTCAACACCAGGATCGCTGCGGTTAGTCCTATCATAACCCAGCAGTGACACTAGCGAAGTACAGTGTTGAAGGACTTAAGCTGGCAAAAGGAGCGCAGCCAAACCCCCGTAAGGTTGAGAGTCTGTTTCTTACTGGTCTGTGACCTAGGCCAAACAATGCATGTACATGGTTTTTCGACCCGGTTATTATTTTTAAGATGGTGGCCCCTCAAAAATTCATTCAGTCGGTTTATTCCACAATAATTTTTAAATGCGTTGACCAATTTAAACAAGATTTGGCAGGAAGACTCTTTGAGCTTAGGCCAAGCAACGTATGTAGATATTTTTTCGATCTGATTATTAATTTCAAAATGGTGGCCACTCAAAAATCCTTCAGTTGTTGTTTAGTTCCACGATAACTTTCAAATGTGTGGACCAATTTAAACGAAATTTGGCAGTGACATTATTTGAACTTAGCCCAAACAACGTATGCACATTCAATTTACTCTGAAAGGTTATAGTCTTACCTTGACGGATTACACTATGAGTTTATCTTATACGCTATACCAGGGTAGACGAACGGTAGCTACAGATTTTTTCAATGTGGTTATTAGTTTAAAATAGTGGGCATTCAAAAGGTTTTTTTGTTTAATAGCTGTACTAAAATGATTTAAATTTGAAATTTTAAGCAATCAATCGAGTGCCTAGGGCGTTATTTTTAAAAATGTTGACATCTATTTCGAGACTTGGCAGCTAAAACTGCGTGAACAACGGTTATTCTCTATGAATAGAATTTATTTTTTTAAATAGAGTATTCTTTGTTTTATTTCTAGCTTTATCTTTAAGGAATAATATAAACTTCAAATCCAAGGAGAAATTATAGAAGATATTTTCATCTTTAAATCCAAAGAGAAAAGGTGAAGACTAAAATAACGATCGTAACATTAATCATTAATGTGATTTGCTTAGCATTTTTTCAATATGAGGAACGAGGTAAATTATTCACAGAACTACTAGTATTTTTACTATATATTTCAAAGTTATTTTATAATTTTAAAAAATGTATTTGAGGTATTTAACGTGCACTTTATCAAACCCAGTGAGTATATCAGCACACAATAATTTCTATAAGCGAGAGCGAAAGGACCTACCAATTTTGCCTTTTCACATACCTTCCAGTGTTCTTTTACATTCCACAAGCGACATGGGACAGACGGCTTTACTTCCTTTACGAAGGAAGTTGTGGTACGGAATTTTATCCCTCAAGAAAAATCCATTGACCTCTGTTGGTTGGATTTGAGCCCAAGAACATCGAATCCTGAGTTGACCACTAAACCCCAAGAGCCCTGAGGTATAAACATTATAATATTATACTTATGTACAAAGTCAGTTTATAAAATCGCTTTAAATATTAATGCTTAATCAAATTGAATTATAAAAATGATTTACATCTGCTGGAGCCATGACAACAAAACTATATGATGGTGATGGGAGGGGGTAAGTGGGAAACTAAAAAAACAAAAACAAAAAAACGCGCGCGTCTGCGCACTGATAAACGTCGTCCAGTTAGTAAAGTCGTGATTGCTGTGGATTCAGATCACGTTTTTTTTAGCGGTGCTAGGTTGGTAACCGCTCACACCTGGTGTTCCACACATCCACACACACCTGGCATGCATAATCCCACATAGCATCATGCCTTGGCATCGCATCATACACATTCTGCGCGAGTGTACAGTCCCAGGGACAGTAAAAATAAATAAATCATGTAGTGAGTAGATGAATCTAAAGTCCAATTTTCATTGGAAGGGTGTTTTAGAAAATGTAAAAAACATTTCCTTGTTCGTCAAAATCTTGTATGTATATTAGCACAGCGTCTTACTTGTTCGAGCTATATAGCATATGTGCTAATTCCCATAATGTTGGGGAATATGAAGGTTGAATTTGGAGTAAGAGTACCTGCATTTTTGTGAAGGAAGAGTGGATAGCAATAATTTAGGTATAAACCACCCTCAGTACACCCGGCAGGGATTCGAACCTTAATTTATCAGTAATCAGCTGTCCAGCCTACTGAGAGAGTGACGCCTTAAACCATGCGACCACTGAAGCAGTTAGTATATTATTATTGTTATTTTATCGACTTCGGTGGCTGCATGGTCTAAGGCATCACTCTAGTGTTTGACTGGATTGCCGATAAAAGATAGAACAGGGTTTGAATCCCGGTCGAGAATACTGATGGTGTTTTTTCCAAAATCGATTTACACTCTCCCACCTCTTCAGTGCGGGAACACTTGCTCTAAATTGAACCTTCCTCATCCCTAACTCATTAGCGTAACTAGTACATGTGCATATAACCTCAACAGGTTGTCAAATGCGGTGTTAAAAACTCTATTTTGCTATATGTGTTCATACGCCAAGCTGTGTGTTTTGCAGCTTGTCCCTTTCGGAAGGTTGTGTCAATATTGGTTGACGAATCTTTTTCCTACTTTGGAGTATATCTAGATCAGTCACTACACCCAATATCACCTCTGAGAAAACTGGAGTCATAAAAAGAACCCTTTAATTTCCCTCTTTCTCGGTTAACTATTGCCAAAGATCCTCTCTTTCAGTTGTATTGGAAGAGTTAGGTGACGGCGGTCTAGGGGTAAGGTGTCGAAGACTTCTGTGCTGGCGGCCGGGGTTCAATCCTCGGTCCCGGCACAGATTTATCTGATTACCAAACCCTTCCTTCACCTCTGACAATACATCTTGTGAATGTGGGGAATGCCAGGCCTCCACCGTGGTTCGGATTCCACGTTAAACTGTAGGTCCTCCATTTCATCTCCCAATCACCCTACCATTACACATTAGCGTAAGTGCGTATAACCCGAACGGTTAGTAAGACGCGGTGCTAAAAATAATAATAAATAATGTATTGGAAGAGGGTGTGCTGGGGGATAACAAGGTAGTATGTTTACCTTCAGAACAAAGGAACCCGGGTAGAGAAAAGGTTCTGGTCTAATACCACATTATTATTAGGTGTTCTATCTTACGACAGGTCTATTCCCTTTGTCAGTGAACTTGGACCACCACTGGGCCCTATCCTTAGTCTCCTATTTCAGCTCCCAGAATTTTCTTCTTTCCTTCAAGTCATCCAATATTTGCATCCTCAACCTTCCTAGGCTCCTCTTTTCCTCTTCTATGACGTCCAGCAGAAGACAGTTCCTCCTAAGGATGTGTCCGATCTAGTTTGCTTTGCACCATATAATCACATCCAAAATTGTTCTATAACCCCCCCCTCCCCCCCCCACCCTTAATAGGACTTCTTCATTTGTTCCCCTGATCGTTTCAAGTCTTCTCCAGCACCATATTTCAAAGCTCTCAAAATATTTATTTTCCATCCTCCCAAGAGTTTCCGATTCATTCATCGCGATGCTCCAAAGCATTTCATCAGTTTCTTCCTTAGTTCCAAACTCAACTTGCTGGTCAGGAGTAGCCTCTTCTTGTTGAGAGCTTCCTTGACCATGACAATTCTCGACCTAATTTCCTTGGTGCAGCAGGCATCTTTTGTCAGCAGACTTCCCAGGTACTTTATCTGCTCTATGTTTTCCGACTCCTAGTTTCCAATTTTTATTTTCAGCGATTCTTCGTTTTTTTAAAAATCACGACCACTTTTGACATATCAATGATGATCTCCGTGCCATTTCTCCATAACTCCTCCAGCTAGTCCATAATTTCTTGAAAGCTTTTTTTTTACCAGCAATGCGAGATCATCTGCGTATTTTAAGTTATTGTCCGTGACAAATAGACAAAAACTGTTAGAGATTAATTTAAATTGAGAATTAGACTTGGCCGATATAATATTTGATTTATTTCAGTAAAAAATACGTTTCTTTGTATTCAAAACTGAAAAAACATGGATCTTAATTCGCGTTCTCTTCTGCCACACCTTAGGAGTCTCTCTCCCAAGTATTTTGTGTGCCCTTGACAGTATACACCAGAGAGAAACAAGGTTTGCCAAGATGTGTTGGAGGACTTTCGTAATGTGCTGTGATTTACCTACCTACATGACAAACTAACAAAAATAACAAAAATAACAAAAACAACAAAAAACTGTTCGCATCCGTCCGCCACTAAAATACGACCTGCACCAAGACCCAGACATGCATATACATGCGCGCGCGCACACACACACACACACACACACACACACACACACACACATATGACGTGAGTTTGAGCGCACCTAGGTTGGACACTGTCTTAACCCCTACTTCAGTCAATACCAGTATTCTATAATAATCAACAGTGATCTATAGTAATTTACAGTAATCCACATTTATCTACAGTAATTTACAGCCATCACCATTTTTGCCAGTATTCACCAGTCATTATAATCAACAATCATCGCACACGTCTTAAAAAAAAGATCAATGATTTGTAGGTTCGACCGTCTTTAGCACCCTCTTGATAATATATAATACAGAAATTTAAAATGTGAAAAAAATAACCTCGATGTCCAAGCTGTAAGCGAGCTATACCAACATAGAGACCTCCTCATTTTGGCAAAGATAGCGCCAACATTTGCTGAAAGAGGGTGTCATATGATGAGCACAACGATCCCTCCGGCCATTAATCTTAGTTTTCTAAACCAGAGCCGCTACTTATTTATTCAAGTAACTCCTCAAATTGTCATCAAAAGGCCTATCTGATCTCGTTCCAGGCCCAATATTAAAAAAAAAAATCTGGAAGCGGAACGAACCCTGTACCTTTGTATTCGATGAGAGAAACTCTTGACAACTAGACCACAGAAGCGAGCAATATCCATACAAAGTTGTATTTATTTTCTCGGTAGACGAAAGTCGAAAAGGAAATCTGTACCAAGAATAGGTAAAAAAAATTGAATTATTTATAAAAAAATATTAGTGTTAAAATGTTAACAACTAGTCAAAAAAAGATTCCTTACTAATTCAATGTGATTATTTGGTATTTTTGCTCAACATTACCTTCAATACATTAATCTTTGGCTTGTATTAATAATCCTAAAATGGAATTACCTAAGCAGAATGCTTTTCCTGCATAACTTTTAAACAGTTTACTAACCCCCCTACCTCCCTTATTCTCAGGTCCCTTGTGGCCCCACAGTGCGCATATCTTCAAGCTTCAAGTTTGGTGCTCTTCTGAGATAAAGGTTCCTAACTCGATCCCAGCTATAAGCGAAAAATATTTTATTGGTAAAAATTGAAACTTTCCCGCTAAACGTGATGAATTAACGGCCTGGGAACAGAGTGTTAATAATCAAGTAATTTAGTAATTCTTATTGATTCACAAAGTGTACGTTAAGGGTGTATAGCCCAAAATTAATAATATTATAATTATAAACATATATATATATATAAACATATATATATTTATACATACATATATATATACATATATATATATATTTATACATACATATATATATATTTATACATACATATATATATATTTATACATACATATATATATTTATTTATACATATATATATTTATTTATACATATATATATATATATATACATATAAACACTGTGCATGAAATATACATTTAATCTATATTTAACACAGTGATCCAAGTTTGGTTTAAGAAGACCAACTAATATATATATATATATATTAGTTGTATATATATATATACACATACATACTTTGATTTCTTACTCACAGATTCACGAACAGTTACATATTTTTCTGGGATGTCTATGAATTTGTGTGCCGAAATATAGAGGTCACTTCTATTAGACTGGGTTGTAATATATTTATTAGATTTAATGAGTTCACTTTTTATTACTTTAATTTGTTTGTTTTGTTTAAATTCTTACGGCATACCACCAGGAATAATTGTACGTCCCACAGTTTGGGAACCGCTGCGGTAGACTTTTTAATAAGCCTTCATCATCCTGGGCGTATTGAAATAAGCCTGGAATCATTTTGACCGATTGAGTGAACAAAGGTGCATTTCTTTATAGACAAAGTCTATGGGTTCATTGCAATAAGCCTGGCTCATTGTAAATTGAGGGCGCCTTTTGCAATAAGCCGGATTTTCTAATTCACCTAGAACATATATATACACATAATATATTATATATATATATATATATATATTACAGAAGGCTTTAAATTTGGAATTTGCTGTAATTCTCTGTGGGTGTGATATTCCTCTTTTTTCTAACAGTTTATATTATTTCGTTTATGTTCTTTGGTAGAATGCGCAACAATGTCTATGATCTCGTTTCAAATATCTTACGAGTTTTAAGTAAAATTTTCTTTTTTATTTACATTAGTGTGAAAGTCTATGTTGTGCACCCTTCACCCTTTAAAAAATAAATTAGCCCTTTTGTAAAAAAAAAAAACTATAGGTTTTATTGTGTATATAACTTTAGAAACAAAAATCATGCTAGAAAATTACGAAGCTTAGCTCCGTCGGTAGTGCGTCCACCTACGGAGCTATGGGTCCCGGGATCAATTCCTGGCCTGACCGAGAAATGTATTATTGTTGGAATGTGGGTTTACCCTTTCACATTGATGAATTGACGGCCGGGGGATGGATTTTGTCTCTATCCTAGATTCAAGATTAGAGTAATTAGTACAAAGACGTATAACTTGAACAGGTAGTAAGACACGCGGCGCTAAAAAAAAGGGGGGGGGGGGATATACTCATATTCGACATCATGTAGAGATTAATGCTTTAGATACTTAACATCCCCCTCCCCCCCTTTTTCCACTACTCTATTAGTTCGGCATATCTGTATATAGAACACTTGGTGTAATTAGTATTTATATTTTTATTAATGACACTAGTGTGTTAATAATGAGAAATATCTAAAACAGAGGTAATGTACCCAAATTTTGTTGGAGGGACAAAGGGAAACTATTTAGGAAGATGCACCCTTTGTTTACCAATTCGGGATTTTAACCTTGACCACTATTCATCGTTAAGATAAACTAAATGAGCTTAGTGTTTAAACCAAGTTAAGGTTAACTTTAAAAATGAACCAATGGTTTAGTTCGGTCCATGACTTACAGTTTTCATTCACAATAGCCAGAGAAGACTGTAGACCTGTTAACCCTTCCCCTCCCCCCACCCTCAAAACTTCATCGAAAGACTTTCCAGTCACTCCACCGCTGACCAAGATAGGTTTTTTATTTTCAACGGACGGGACGGGACGGGACGGGACGGAACGGAACGGTAGCATCCACTTTCACCTTTCCGTCAGCGACACAAACGCTATCTTACAGATTTTTGTCAACATTAGCTCTGTTCAAACACCTTTAAAGATCCCGAATAAAAAAAAAACCAATAAGATTTCTGAAACAGTTTTGATTGATCCATGAATATTTTTATGCCTCGCGATCTTACCACCCGTCAGGGATATCTGCTTATTTACACTCATAGGTGAGGAACGAGTAAGGTGGAATTTCATAGAAATGTACCTGCATTTGTGTGAAAGAAAAGAGAGAGAGAGAGGGATGAGGGGTGTATTCAGAACCTCCGTCTGGTATTCTAACCCTGTCCTCTCCATCGTTGGCAAACCAGACCAAACGAAAATTGTATGGTCGAGTTCCCACCAGTGCAGTTTAGATTTTTTTTCAGCACCACGTCTTACTACCCATTTGGGTTATACGTTTATGTACTAATTACACTAATGATTTAGGGATGAGATAGTTTGAATTTAGAAGAAATATACCCGCATTTGCGTGGAGAGTGAAAAACCCGGTTAGGATAAACCTCTATCAGTACACCCGACCGGAATCGAAGTGCGATCTCCCCGTCAATGGCTGTCTGGTCTATTGTGAGAGTAGCTCTAGACCACGCGGCAACCGAATCGGTTAAAAAGAAATAATTGAACAAGGAGAAATACGAGAAAATAATTATACACCCATTCATGTTTCTCTTCAGTTTATGGGCAAGTAGCTTTCAGTTTATGGGCAAGTAGCTTATGTCCATGCCAATAAAAAATATTAAAAATCTACATTCTTTAAGTATTTGAAAAAATAAATAAAGAATGATATAATCCAGATCATAAACATTTATTTTGCGCCTATTAACAACGCAATACCGCCCATGAAACGAGTTTGTACAGTCTGATTTTCATAGGAAGCCTGTTATTTGAAAACTGGAAGCTCACGTCACAGCAGCGGGAAAAAATTACAAATTGTATTTAAGTTCTTAGGGCTTATAATAATTAATCATGTAAAGATAAATTATACAGTAATTCATACTAAAGTATTATTGAAGGCTTTTAATAATATTTTAGATTAACTTTATAATTTAAAAAAAAACTACGTATTACAACCTGTTAATACTCGAGGGGTAGGGATGAGGAAGGACTTTTAGAGGTAGTTTACCTGCATTTTTATGGAAGGTGAGTGGGAAAACATTTAGGAAAAACCACCCTCATTAGACCCGACCGGGACTCGAACCTTGATCTCGTCATCCGCAGGCCAGTCTAACACAAGAGTAACGCCAATCAGATATTTCTAGGGTGCCAAGTGTTAGTAACTTTCAATCATTGTTGGTGGTTGTGAGTGGGCTGCTTGTAAATATAAGGGTTTATATCCCACTGGCAGGATTTATATCACGTGATATATAAACAAATATGTTGTAACGTATAGACCTACGTTATAACCGCCATAAACTGCATGTCCTTCCACGGAACAATAAATTCAGATGCACGGAAGACATAGATCGTTGTGAGATTGTAGGAATTGCAAGCTAAGGATTATTATAGCAAACTTTTTTTGGTGAAAATAAATTTCTCCAGTAGAGACAGAGTTTAATTTTTTTCACATGATGATATCAACAGTTGTTGAATATATGCCAGAGTGTCCTGAAATTTAATGACAACTTTTTTTTTAATTTAAAAAGTTTGTGATATAATGCCGCTGTGCTCCTGACGGATATTCAACAATTGTTGATATCAGAATGTGAAGAAAATTAAACTTTGTTTCTATTGTAGAAATATTTAAATTATTTTGGCGAGAGAAAAAAGATGTTTTCTATAAAAACTGTAAAAACAATGTTCTTTTTTTTGTCCTATTAATTCAAAACTGCTTCATTTTCAAGTTTTTACATGTCACTTTATCCACATACCCACCACCCCTTTCCCTTCCACCGGTAAATGTAAATGATATCTCCCTACACTAGTCTAGACTCGAACACAACACCACTTAGTGGTCCAGATGGCGCGCCTGTTGTACAACTATAGATTACAACAGGTTGTATAAGGAGAGATAGTATCGCTTACTACCTGTGCAACTACTCTTTGAAAGAGGGTTAGGAGGGGGAGAAGGTAATATCATACCATTGTGGTCGGTGGCAGGGAGGGGGGAGGGGGAATTAAAGCAAGACGGGTGTACTCATCTAACGCTACCACTTTAGGCTTACATTAAAAAATATATTACGCCCTTTAAAACTTTTTTTATAATCTATTTTTAATTTCTATCTTACGAACAGAGAAATATTGAAATCTAAAAAAAAACAAACTAAAGAGGTTGATAAATGTCGACATTTCATGACCCCCTGAAACCGAAAAAGTTGTTTAAGCGCTGCGTGTCCATCTGTCTCTCGGAGTAGAGCCGAGACCATTTTACCGATGGGCTAAAACTTGGTATAAAAGTGGTTTTTTTAGGGTTCCCCGAGGAGTTTTTGGAATTAGATATCCAACTCTAAAATTTAGGGTAGTTTGCTAAAGGGCCAAAAGAGAGAAAATCAGATCTTTCAAAATCTGCTATAATAATTTTGATTAAATTTTGTATCTAGGCACTGTTTATCATTATAAACAAAATGGCAACTCTTTATTTTTCCAAGAGAATGATTTTAAGGGCAGTTTACATAAGCAAAAATTTATAATTTAGATCATACTTCCACTGATATATGAGATACGCAATAATATTATTGTAAACTTGTAGCATTAAAAATAAAAATCTGTTAGGGAATATTCTGTGCTGGCGGCCGGGGTTCAATCCCAGTTCCCGGCACAGATTTTTCTGATTACCAAACCCTTCCTTCACCTCTGACAAGACATTTTGTGAATGTGGGGAATGCCAGGCCTCCACCGTGGTTCGGATTCCACGTTAAACTGTAGGTCCTTCATTTCATCTCCCAATCACCCTACCATTACACATTAGCGTAAGTGCGTATAACCCGAACTGGTAGTAAGACGCGGTGCTAATAATAATAATAATGTTAGGGAATACTTATGTGTGAAATTGCTATGCTCTTTCTTGGACTTTCTTCCACTCGTTTCAATGATTCTGTAACATTGCATATTATTTCCTTTATGCTAATCGGTGAAGTGTTTTTATAACAAAGTATACTATTTCGTTTTCCAAATATTACTAATTTTTAGTAAATATAATATCCATTATAAGATAAAAGAGAGTAAAAGTTGGTACTGTGCATCATACCATTTATTTTTTAAAGTTATTTCGTAGAGAAACTTGTTTCCGCAGTGGTGTCTTGCGGGAAACTAATTGGGCAGAGGGACTAGGCTGGGGACCCAAAATTGTAAAAACTACTCAGACCCAACTTCAAATTGTTTTAATTATCTTATTGATGATACACTCAAAATAAAATCCAAACAAATAATGCCAATTAAATATGAGTTTTTTTGGGTAAAATGTTAAGATCATTGAATACCAAGGAAAGGGGATGCAATTGTAAAGGTTTTTATTAGAATATTGAGGCATTAATGGGGGTATGTAGGTATCGTAAGATAAGGGCGATGTTTTTGAATTTTTATAGCAAAACTATTTTGGGCCAAAATAAATAAAATATTTTTCCAGTAGAGACAGATTTCAACTTTCTTAACGTGGTGATATCAAAAGTTGTTAAATATCTGTCATGAGCAAAGCGGCATTAGATGAGAAACTTTAAATGAAGAAAAAAAGTTGTCATTAATTTCCAGGACATCCTTGACAGATATTTAAGAACACAGTTGATATAATGAGGGGAAGAAAATTAAACACTTTATCTATTGGAACAATATTTGATTTATTTTGAGCAAAAAAAAGTTTGGCTATAAAAACTGCAAAAACGCTGCCCCTTTCTCGAGTCTACTACAATCCCACTTTAATATATTTGGTCTACAGCAGACTCGACGTTAATGACGCATTCAACCAACGTATCTGTTTATTTTGAGCCCTAATTTTTTCCCTTTTCTTCATTTCCTCATTTTTCCATGATAGTTTATTTTAAAATAACTACGAAATATTGACATTTTAAAAACTGTTCATAACCTACAAAACTCGGCTCATGACCCACAGTTTGAGGAGCATTGTATTATACACTCCGTTTACCCTGAAGGTCCTATCTTAAACGCTACACCAGTGTGTAACCCACTTACGCGACTGAACGGTCTAAGTCATTAATCCCACGTTAGACTGGCTCCCTGATGACACTGAGATAGGGGCTCAAATCCCGGTAAGCACCAATGAGGGTAGTTTTTCCCAAATATTTTCCCATTCTCCTTCCACGCGAGTGCGGATAGATTACCTCTAAATAGCTTCCTTCCTCATCCTTACACCACTAGAATAATGCGTACTACCCAAACAGGTACAAGCGATTTTGGTAAGAAGAATTATATTTGGCAGTGACTGTTGCTTAAGTTACTAAAGCAATTGTAATATATTCATACATCAGGTAATATTAATTGCATCTGCCATTTTTTTAGCATCGCGTCTGACTATCCCTTCAGATTATACGTTGATGTAATAATTACGCTAATGGTTTCAGGGATTAGGTAGATTATATTTATAGGAAGTGTACCCGCATTTACGTGGAGGGAGTGTGGAAACCTATTTTTGAAAAAAAACAACCTTAATACAGCTGACTGAGGTACGAAACTATCTCCTCGTCATCGGCAGTTTGGTCTACTTCGAGAGTAGCGCCTTTGACAATGCGGCCACCGAAGCGGGTATCTGTCAATTTTGATATACATTGTAATTACCTAAAAAGTATCTCAATTAGTATAGTAAAATATTATGAAGGTGTACCGCAGATAAATTTGCTTCATTTTCTAAACCGTCCTACCAATCAAAATCAGGGTATAATAAGACGCGGTGATAAATGCACCAAATTGGAAACATTGTAAATGGTGTAACTTTCGAGGTAAATCAAGTGTACATATGGTATGATTCGAGCCTCAGTCTACCAATCTTCTGATATCGAGTATATTGCTATTGCAACCGTGCGACCGTGAACAGCCAAATTTATCGTGTATATCCCATTCACGGTAGGAATTACTCTCTGAAAGGTCTTTTTTCCTACCAATATCCTACCATATAGTAGATTTCTGGTAGGGAAAAAGGCCTTTCAGAAGTCAATTCCTACGGTGAATGGAATATAGACCAGCAGTTCCCAACCTTTTTTCGCTTGTGTACCCCTTGGCAGCCCATTTTCATAAATTGTGCCCTTAAATTTTTAGCAAAATGTTTAATTACTTACATTAGTATTTATTTCTGATTTATTTGTTACAACTGAAAATAAATGTTCTAATAATGGGATTAAAAAGACAAAATAATAAGGTGAAATATATTTCTACATTCAAAAAACAAAAGTTACAATAAAAACTAACACATTTAATTAGTTTATTAATAAGTATAAAAACTATCTTATGTTTGAAATTGAAATAACTTTCTCAAGGTCATATAAATAAGAAAACTCTCATCGCACCTCACCATTTCGTTGAGTTAATTACATAACTTTTGACTGATCTTTTGTCCTACACCGTTGGCATGAATTAACTTCATAACTTTTGACTGATATTTTGTTTTACACTGTTGGCATACATATCTTTTTCCACCGTTATTTAAATATTTTCGCGTAACCCATAACATCCTGGCAAGTGCCCCTGGAACGCGTACCCCATGTTGGTATTACTGGTATGGACTGTTAAGGGGGAGATAATCGTGTTTGGTGAGTGACTATATATATAACTACGCTATTCTCCTTCGCCCTCCGAGTGATGGGGGCAGCAGTCCTTCCTTTACCAAACAGCGCCGTAACAAAACAAAACGCTTGGTGCCAGGGGCTGAGAACAAAAAGAATTACAGGTGTGAAGGTCGGATTCTTCTGTCGGCTATGGCATCCCCTTTCTTCTTCCACGCGCTACTAACCGAGAGAGAAACATAAACCTTCTGCACGCCAGCATACATCAACCGTTACGGACCGACTGGAAAACATCGACTTTTGTCTGAATGCCAGCATACTCCAAACGCTATGAGCTGAGAAGAGAAACACCGACCCTCTGGCCTCTCTACATGCCAGCATTCCTCACGCATTACGAGCTGGTCCTACTGTATGTACGCAAGTATTATTTGTCAACGTGAAAAATTAGTCGTCGTTGGAAGACAGGGATGTTGATATTTCAACTATAATTGGTTCATCCTAGCTTGAGATCGGAAGTAAACAAACAGTCCCATATCACTACGCAAAGGATATACATGATTGGTGGAGCACCAGTGCAATATTTTAAATAGGTGTGATCATGTATAGTCAGTATAGTAGCAAAGTAGGTCACTGCGAATTTGTGTATTTTTTAGTACTTTTAAATTTCCTACCATATCTTTAACAAAACTTGGGCCAAACTCAGCAAACGCCATAAATAGACGCGAAGCACTCCCAACCGCCATGCTGCTGAAATGAAATGTCGACTAACAACCGTTGCTGACTTGAGGTTAACATGTGATAGCTACTATAACATGGGGTCCCTCAACGACAAGTCAGGAGTTTGTTGGTATCCGTATAGCGCGTGCAAAGATGAAAGTTATTTCTAAATCATTATTTATTATTAGCACCGCGTCTTACTACCCGTTTGGGTTTATTTCTAAATCAAATGAGGGGATAATTTTAGTTATGATCATTTTATATTGTTATTCTAAAACAAGTTTAATACAAAACAAAGGAGGTACTATTTGGTGAAAGGACACCATTGAGGTCCGTTCACTATCAAATCAGAGCATAAGCTTCCACGTTACTTTGTTTACATCAGGTCTCAGCTTAGGACGAATCAATAATACACAGTTAAAGTTGTAAAAAGAAAGAGTTTTCGTTATTTGATGGAGAACGAAAATGTTAAGTTTGTTGAAGATTTTTTCAACTGTCTGAAAATATAATAATTTATTAAAATATATATAAATCTTTTCAATAAGTTTATACATAAACATAAAATGCACACAATAGTAAGAAAGCGTAAGATTAAGTCCGACACTTAAGCTCAACCGATAGTGTGTTTGTCCACTGAAATAAGGGTCACGGGTTCGATTCCTGGCATGGACTAAAAATGTATCATTGGTGAAATATGGGTTCCCCCTTTCACATTGTTGAATTAACGGCCGGGGGCTAGGTGTTGTGTCGGTTCTAGTATTAAATTAGTTTATAAGTCGTGTGCTAATACAATCAGTTCAGAAAGTGCATGTTAAATACCTCAAATAAATTAAATGAAAACATAAGAAACAAAAGAATAAGAAACCTTATTAAAAAAAGAAACACACGTTTGTTTGGAGACAGACGTAAACCACAAAGTATATGATAGTAATCAAAATTAAACCTCAAGAAACCTTAAAATTACCAAAGGAAAAAAGTATACATTTTAAATTAATTATGAAATAAGAAAAAAAGGAAAAAATAAATAAAAATAAAACCGCGAGAGGCAAAGGAACGGTAAATAAATACTATTTTTGGGTTATACTCTTTGTTTCTTATGATGTTTGCGTTTGTTTCCGTGCAGTTTTACGTTTTGTATTATTATTATTATTATTATTAGCACCGCGTCTTACTACCCGTTCGGGTTATACGCACTTACGCTACTGTGTAATGGTAGGGTGATTGTGAGATGAAATGGAGGACCTACAGTTCAACGTGGAATCCGAACCACGGTGGAGACCTGGCATTCCCCACATTCACAAGATGTCTTGTCAGAGTTGAAGGGAGGGTTTGGTAATCAGATAAATCTATGCCGGAACCGAGTATTGAACCCCAGCCGCCAGTCTAGAAGTGACACCTTACCCCTAGACCATCAGGTCACCTGTATTATTATTATTATTACAGATCCCAATTACAAGAGGGGCTATTAGCACCTAGAAATGTATTACCGATTCCTCATCTACTTATACCTAACCTGCTTTTAGAGGACATGAAGATTAAAATGAGGTTCAGCTGGGATATGAACCAGAGGTTTTCAAGGGTGTGTGGGTGGCTGGTCGTCTTTTAAAGAGCCACTGTTGTTTTTATTATTCAATATTCACACTAGCGTTAATAATTTTAAATACCTTTAAAACTTATTTTTTTAAGAGTAACAAATCTAAACGTTTGTTAATAAAATAATATTGTTATTAATATTTCAATTAAGACTCCTTAGAGGTAGGCGTACGTTTGACACCAGTGATAATAACCACTTAATCTAGCAATTTTTAGATGAGTATGGAATATTAAGAGAAGAGGATGTGCACCCGCATTGAATTGAAGATGCAACAAGGAAAAGCACGATGCAGATTAAAAATACAAAATGACTCAAGAGCTCCCACAGGGCCTTGAACGCTAAGCACCTTACCAACGGCAATAATGTGTAAAGTGAGAATAACGCCCACTACCGCTAGACCACCGCTACATGTATATTACTCTCACGAGAAGTGGTCCTGCCATGTTTGTATTATTTATATTCCTTAGGCCTTAATACATTTTGTTTGAAATAAGGAAAAACTTAAAACAAGTAACAAAAATCGTCGTAGTTTATCTCTTAACATCCGATTTAACTCTCTTTGGTGACTGCGTGGTCTAAGGCGTCACTTTCATAGACAGGGCTATGACGGGAGATTGAGGTTTGAATCTCGGAAACGTTTACTGAAGTATTTTTTCCCCTTAATAACGTTCCACTCTCCCTCCACGCAAATGCGGGTTTACTTCCTTTAAATTCAATCTTACTCATACCTAACACATTAGCGTAATAGTACACATGCGTAGATCCGAACGTGTCGTAAAAGAAAATCAAATTAAAAAAAAATAAAAAAAAACCTATTTCGTTATTCTTAGTCAAGATGCACCGAATCCCGTTTAAAATAACAAATTAGATAGACTACTCACATAATCACCGTTGTATGGTTTTGATGAAAACATAATAAACAATAAGGGGGAAGAAAATTACTGAAATTAAACAAGCGCTCCCCCCCCCTCTCTATAACTGTCCCTCTCTTCCCCCCTTTCATAAAGCATGGTCACGTGACCTTGACCTCTACCGTGGTACTGCCCCAATTTCCCACCTGTTCTGTCATATCTAGAAGAAACGGTAGAAAACAACAGTAGCCGTCCGCGATAACAGACATCAAGTCCGACCATTAGTTGGAACATGCAGTTATCGTATTAGGACTTTTTTTTTTTTTACCAACACCCCTCACTTCCCGTTTTTTTTTTGTCTTTTTTACTATACTTTCTACCTTTTTGACATGGACCCTTTCATTGTTATATAGCTTGTAGCTTCTTCTTGTCTTTTGGTTGTGTTTTTTTTAAATTAATAGTAGGTTGTAGCGCCAAGGACCGGTTTTCATTTTAGGATATTTTGTGCATCACCCATCTTCCTTCCCATCACAACCAGAACGCAAGAGTTTATTCTTTGATTTTTTTCTCTCTCTCTTTTTTGTATAGTAGGGTGAGAAAGGATGGAAGGAAAGAATGACAATAGGGGAAGTTATATCAAACTGAGGAGACGGTTTGGTATGAGGTATTCATTGTGGTAGAGTAGGGAGGAAAAAAAAAATTGAAGAAATAAATGACGATCAAAGAAAGAGACGCAAAGAAAAGGACAAAAGGGTGGTGGACTTTGGAAAAGGGATGAGGCTAGACCTTGTTTTAGGAAGGAGAGAGGAGGCGGGTAATAACACAAGTACGCTCAGTGTTCAAACACTTTAGACCCTATTCCCTTTATTAATGGGCAAAATACTTTTTTGTCCAAAATAAATAAATAATGACTTCAGTAGACACATTTAGCTTAATTTTCTACATATTATAATCTCAAAGAGTTTTTGAATCTCTATCATGGAAGCTTTCAAAAAGAAGAGGTTATTCCTGAGTGCTGACCACCGACCAGAAAGTTGAGTTGGGAACTGAGGATGAAACTGATGAAATACCACATTTGTAGTAGAAACGAGGACTCTTAGTCTTAGGTAGAGATGTGAGACGAAAAATTTTGCCTATTTATTTCTGGAAAATTTTCCAAAGAGGAGAATTTTCGATTACTATTTCCTGTTGACTAATTTAAACCGATTAAATGGATGATAATAATAACAACAATAATAATAATTAGTAGTAGTAGTAAGAAACACTTGCTTCGGTGGCCGCACGGTCCAACGTGCTACTCTCGCAATATACTAGATTGCCGATGACTGGGAGATCGGGGTTCGATTCGGCTGCATTGAGGGAGTTTCTTTCTAAATGGTTTTTCACTCGCTCACTCGCCATACTAATACGGGTGCGATTCTTGTAAATTCAACCTTCCTTATCCCTGATACATTAGCTTAATCAGTATGACTACATAGGCGTATAAACTAGTAAATAAACAAATGAATGCGAGCCTTTAAAGACCCGTTATGTTCATAAATCATACTTCAATTTTTTTTATCATCAATAAGTTAACTAAAATAATTTTAAGGTTGACCCAATATTTGTCTCCCCCCTATCATCCATGCTTCCTAACTACCCCTTCCCCACTCGCATTGCCCCTTTCCCACTCGCATTGCCCCTTCCCCATCTTATAACCCACTCGTCTCTTAACACACTATATTTTGAAGTACAATAGGCTCTAGGTGCCACCTCCACAATTTAACACCTCCACCCCAATCCACCACTGCGGAAAATTTTCCAATTCAAAATTTCTCGGAAAATGTTCATCTGTACTCTTAGGAAGATGGAAAATAAATAATTGGAAAGCTTTGAAATGGGGTGAATGGTGATGGATAAGACTTGAGAAGATCAGGTAAACAGGGTGACAAATGAAGAAGTCCTAAGAGGAGTGGGTGAAAAGATAGTAACCATTTTGGATGCGATTCTTAGGTGCGAAGCAAACTGAATCGGACACATCCGTAACTGTCTTCTGCGCGATGTTAAAGAAGGAAAGGTTGAGGGAAAGAGGAGCTTAGAAATAAGGATTAAGAAACTAGATTACTTGAAGGAAGGAAGAAAATTCTGGAAGCTCAAGGAGGTGGCAAAGGACAGGGCATATTGGAGGTTTAATTTCACTGACAAAAGGACAAAACACCTGATAATTAATCATGGTCATATTTGCATTTGATCAGAAACCTTTAAGATTAAAAATCCTAATAGAACAACGCAATGCCCATGACTGATATTCAAGAGCTGTTAGTATTATTATGTTAAGAAAATTAAAGTTAACTTTTCTACTTAAGCAATATTTTATTCATTTTTGTCAAATAATATTTTTTTAATATAAAACTGTGAAAATACCTCAAATTACGTTATCTTTCTTACCTTAAGGTCATCGAATAATTAAAAGGAAATCTTCCCACTCTGTGGACTATATCTTGGTATTAACAGTTCCAAAGTTCAAACCACTAAAACACTCTTCAACTTACTATAAGGCGGCCCCCTTGGTCAGCGAGAAAATATCAATCGCTGTCCGATCACATGGCTTAAAACACAATGGTCTGTGTAGTTTTTTTGGAGCTACCTCTCAATTAGGTAAAGGCTTATGCACAATTTAGCCCTTCACCTGCAAACACCTTTTGTCATGTCAAGAAGAGGGAAAAATGTAACATTAGCAATAATAGCTAATGCTCCATTAGTTCTACCCACCCCAAATAATCCAATACTCAGACATACTGCAATTCCATATATTTGCAAAACTTACTATGTCTACAATATGTGTTTTACGCACTCATTGTATCATCTGGCTTAGCACGAGTCCCATGCCCAACCTATTCACACAGAAGTTAATGATGAAGAGATGACAGTCAAGCGATGAACGATTGTTCAACAAGATTTTTCAATAGGGGGATCCAGAAATCCGCTGATTGGGCCTGCCCGTCGACAGACGGACCACTCACAATCTACTTGACTTAGTAAACGTTTCATATTTTAACGGCCAACTCACCAGGTGTCCGGCCTACGTGACTTGGGAATGTGCCAAGTTTTAACTGCAACTAACCTGATGTCCGGCCTACGTAATTTGGGCTCGTGCCAAGTTTGGCATATGCTAACAAAAGAGTCACGCTGTTAGCACGTGTTTACGATGTGGCGTTGTATTTTAGTTATGAAAATCTCCCACTTTCTTTATCTATCAACTAGACCTATATATAGCTGGCGCTCAGTTAGCAAAGTCGACTATTATATCCGACACTTACACGAGAGGTCCTAGTATGGACTATTATATTCGACACTTCCACATGGGCATAATCGCTCCAGGATGGCAATATATAAACTCTTTATATTTTACTAAACATTTAAAATCCAAACAAACTTTAACGGTTTTGGGTGTTTGAAATCTTTGTTAGTTATGGGATTATAATCGCTCGTATAGGCTTAGTAATTTCTCACTAGAAGATTTATTTTTGAAAGTTAAATTGTTTTATGAAACACTTAATGTTTCTATTTGCCACTTGGGCGCTAGTTTTTTTGTAATTTTTAGAGATGTTAAATAAGTAGTCACTTTATGATTCTTTTTGTAGCTTGGAATATTTAGTTTAAATATAAATTGTTATTGCACTTGTGGTTACCAATAATAGTTTGAATTTTAAAATTTGATAATGTTCCATTGATAGGTTATATTTTATAAAAGTATTTTCTTTATAGAATTACTAAAATAATTAATTTTTGTTGGCTTATAAGCTAAAACTTTAACCTTTACCGATTCGTTTAGTGAGACATTACAAGTATTCTATTGTAATATTACTTTGTTTTCTATTATAATGTTAAATATTAACATGTCGGAATCTTCTCGATTACTTCAAGGGTGGTGGAAGTAATAGGCCCACAGAAGTTTGAATTATGTCTGGAAGTCAAACCTTAGTGTATTTTATAAATAACAGAAATTATATTTAATCTTAAAATTTAAATTTGTTTAGCCTGAATTCACAATGGTAATTCAGGCACGTTGTTAACAGTTTAAAAGAAGCTACTCAATATCTTTATTATTATAGCAAGGATTCAAAAGTCTAATGGTTTAAACTATTTGATTAGTCAGAATTCACAATGGTGATTTAGGCACTTTGGTAACCGTTTAAAAAAAGGCTCTTTAAGCTCTTTAAGCTCTTTATTATTATACTAACGATTTTTTATTGTTATTGGGTCTCTTCCAGACTAATTCTTATAAATGAATTCACTTTGAGATTGTGAAATATATCCTCAAATGTACTGCGCAAGTGCAGTCTCTGCCATATTTGTATGTTTTTCAACATTACCTTAAGTTTGCCTTATGAGGCCATGTATTAATTATTTACCTCTGTTGTTTTTCCTTGAATAAATAATTCAAATTTTTCTTAAACTTGTGAGTGTTCCTAATTTTTGTTATTTCGTCCACCCTCTTTTAGGCTATTATGACCTCTATATATTAGAAGGGGAGGTGGAGAACGGTACAAAAGAAATCTACTAAACTTTTTATCTCAAGATAAAAAGAAAAGCTCGCTGCTAGTTCTCAAATATCTTAATATTTTCTGTTGTGAGCTTATACAAAAATTACTGTATTTGTTAGAGGAATGCTAAGCTTTGTCTTATAGCTTCCCAAATATGATTAAAAAGTGATTTAAAATTAGCTAATGTTACATTTTCACACACACAATTTTTTTTATTAATATAACTAAACTTGAGAGTTGTTGGAATTTCTCTACTTTATTTTGACGTGAGCCATATTCTGAAATAATGCATTGTAGAATTAAATATTGACTTAAGAGCTTTTCAAGAGTAGATATTTTATAAATTTCATCATCTCTCGACTATACGTAAGAGCTGTGAATAAAAGATTGCCGAATAGAAACCTGTCCAAGATATTCGGTTCCTTTTTATTTTTTTTCTTCCTAAAAGATTTAGGGATTTAAGGATGCAAAGACGGGCACTGGTGTGAAATAAAAAACAAAATACTTGTCTTTCTTCCCCCTTACACGAATAAAAGAAGAGCATTAAAAGTAACAAGACGATAAAGATAGTGAGATGAGAGAAAGGGCGATAATGGGAAAGATTTAACGAAACAACAGCTAAGTTAATTAAAGACTTGTGAGCGAATGAGGGTGGTTTTAGGAACAAAAAGGGTGGATGAGAGGGTAAGGGGATGGAAATCTAAGGATGAGTCACAAGGTGGGGGTGAGATATTGCCCCTCTTTGGGGTATTAAGAGGGATGCTGTTGCTAAGGAGGGGTTGGTTTGGTTTGTATTTATTTCAACTTCCTGCTTCTTGGGGAGATTCATTTCCCCTCGGACATTGCAGGGGTCTCTGAACGTAACCCCTAAAATGGAAGGAAAGGGAGTAGAAACAGAAGGGTGAGAGGGGGTTCTAAAATACGTTTCACGGTTAGTTACCGAGCAGCGCTACTCTCGCAGTATACTAGGCTGCCGATGATAGGAGATCGAGGTTTGAATCTTAGGCAGGTTGGTTTTACAAAATGTTTTCCCCTCTACCTCAACGAAAATGTGGGTAAACTTACTCTAAATATAACCTTCAAAACCCCTCAAACCACTAACGTAATTAGTACATAAGTCATAAGCGTACATCCCAAACGGGTAGTAAGTAAGACGCAGAGCTAAAAAAAATTATTACTAATCCGAAATAGTCATTCATAGTTTGTACTTAAAACATATCGGGGACACACGTTTTATTAGTTTTTTTTTTACAATATTACACTTTCCAATTTAAGGACGTTGCTTGCCTCTGACGTAATTGAAAGTCAAGTTACGTTATATTCGACGAGTTTAAAAGATTTAACATCAAACCAAAACCCTTGTAATACTTGGGGGTTCTTTTAGTGTGAGGGATCGTCTAGGGGTCTGTTTTTACTAATTACACAGGATGATTCGTGAATGTATATAATAAAGCGGTGCAATTGAATCCACACTGAAAAAGAAACTAAAAGTTTCATAACAATATATTTCCGGGACTGTTTCATTATCGATATATGGCAACATATGGCACCATTCTGAGTGTCGGAGACATGGAACATCACACTCGGGGCCAATATGCAAGAGCGTGACTAAGTGGATACTAAGTGGACACTAGCGTGGGCTTACTTGCGTCATCATAGGTTAAACGGTAACGTTCTTGCATACCACCTTCAGTTACTAGCTGTGATTGAAAGTGGCCAGTAAGATGGGGTAGCAATACATAAACGAGGAACAGACCTATATGATTTTCATTTATGGTGGGGAACTACTAAATTCTGCTGCCACTGCTCATTTTTCTGTCCAAAGACACCTACATCCAAGGACATTTGTGGCACCGAATTGTCGTCACCTGTCGCTTTGCACCTGTGATGGTCAACGATGGTAGGCCGTGACGTCGCAGGACTATTGTAGTGGAAGAGGCGATTATGTGTAACGGTCACCGGATTCAAGATGGTGATTAGATACACGTCCTCACCGATCACAGACGTCCATGTGGAGAACAGTACATGGCCAATTACTGTACCACTTCTATTTTCTATTTACAACCTGTTCAGGAGTTGAACTTAGTTCTCAATCTCGAACACCGTTGGGCATTCTGCGCGTGGCTGCTGCGCCACCACGCTACAAATACACAATTCCTCAGCAGAGTACTGGCAATAGATTAAGCAACATTTATCAGAAATGGCAGTGTCAATCTCATAAACAAGCTCATTTGGGCCGAAACAGATCCAAATGCCACCCTGGAAACATCAATAACTCTCCATCGACGTTAGGGCGTGATTTGTGGGTGGTATTCTACTTGGACCGTATTAAATGTGTGCACGACTACGAGGTGAAAACTACTTACACTTTCTGCAGACAATTCTCCCTCAACTATTGGAGGACGTTCCGCTGGAAGCACATCTGATCATGTGGCTGCTTCAGGATGGAGCACCCACACATTACGACCGTGCAGTGAGACGCCATTTGTACGAATACTATCTCAGGTGATGTGAAGGATTGGACGCAACAGGCCTGTTATATGACCAGCATGATCTCTAGATATCACACCTTGCGACTTCTGGTTGTGGGACCACATGAAGGGAATTGTGTACTCCCAGCGGCACAACATGAAAGAACATCTATGGAATGCTATTGTGGCTGCTGAAAATATGATCCTGGATATGTCATACACCTTCCAACGAACCCAACATCGTGATGCACGAAGGGCTGAACCGTGTTGTGACTGCAATGGTGGACACTTCTAACAGCTCCTACCCCTACCCAGGTCAATAAAATCCCCATAACATAACGATCTGTGTCTGATCCGTCCCTGTCAGTATCTCGATAAAGAAGTGGTCTCAGCGATGTGTTGTTATGAGTCTTTTGGTTTCTGTTTCAGTGTGGATTCCACCACACCACCTTATTGTGTACAGTTACTAATCGCCCTTTGTATCCATCATATAGCCATGGCAATTTTTTTGGTGAACATGACAAGGAAGTACAGATATACAACTGGTGTGACAGTGAGAGGGGAAGCAAGTGAAGAAGGTAAAGTTTTAAATTTCTGGGCAGCATTGTAGAGTAGAGTGGAAGGAAAAGGAGAGATATAGGTGAGAGAAGAAGGCGAGAAGAGGTAAGAAGTGTCAGAAGCAGGGATATTCCAGACAAGTGCAAGGGAGGGATCTACAATGGCTATTACTGACTAATATTGGCGTACGTTACAGAAACAGGATGAGAGCAGAATGCAGGCGAGTTAAATGAAATTTATGAGAAGCAGGATCAGTGTGACAAAATTTGACAGTATGAGAAATGAGAGAGTAAGAGGAATAGTAAAGGAAGAGCCAGACTAGGACAGGATAGAGAAGGCACGACTAAGGTGGTGTTGCCGTGGGAGAAGAATGGAGAGGGAAAGAATGGCCAGGAGGATGTTGGATAGGAGACCGAGAGAAGACCAAGGGACAGATGGCTGAAGGGAGTAAGGAAGAGTGTGGAGGAGAGAGGAAATGACTGATTTAAGGTGGAGGGAGAGAGGTGGTTGGAGGAAAGGAGGCGGTGGAGAGCAGGCACAGATTCAGAGGGGGCCAAAGGATCAGTAAAATAAAATAAAAAATAAAGTTAAAATTTTAGAAATAAAATACAACAAAAATGAAATTATATAATTTTTTATATTTATACGCGCAGACACCTCTTAATCCGGGTCCACACGTTCGTTATTCGTCCACGTTTATTCAATCTTCGATATGACTCACGCAAGTGAGGAAAAAAAAAAAGTTTTCATTTAAGAATATTTGTCGTGCATAGCTCCACAGAGAGACATCAAAGAAGACTAATAATCGCCTAAGAGCAGTTCATCCCCGAATACCGAATATAGAGTATGTGGTGACAGCAGGAGTGGTGGGACTGTGGGGGACTTTGCCCCCCGAATATAATTTGCCCCTCTCTTGAATAAATCCCCCCCCCTTAGATATATTTCAAATCCTCTGATATTATCGAATATTAAACTGAAAGATGATCTTGAATCAAATTCTAAATTACTTCTAGATGCATTCTACTGTCAAAAGTTTGCCGTAGAGGACCGCTTCAAATAACTACTAGACTAGAGGCATCTAACTGGCAGAAAAATTCAGGCTAGGAAAGCTCTAAATAGCTTTCAAGATCATCCAAATTTCAAAATTGTCTAGGGAAGGACAACTCCAAAGAGCTTCTAGATGCATGTCATTTTGAAGAATTTTCATTTGAGGCCCACCCCAAATAGCCTAATTTCTAAAAAATAATTGAATTTTCAAAATTTTGTTGGTGTAAGACCACTTCAAAGATTATCTTCTAAAGAGGTTTCTAATTATCATAAAACATTAAGGTGAGAATCACTCTAAATAGCTATGAGGGGCATTCACATTTCAAAAATTTCTAGTTGAGGAATATTTTAAATGGCTTATAAAAATAATCTGTTTAGAAAAAATAATTGAGGCGAAGACTACTTATAGCTTCTAAAGCCAACCATTTTTCAAAAAATTGATGAAGGAGGGCCACTCCAAATAGTTTATAATAACTATCTGATTTAAAAAAAATGAGGATGACCACGGTTTAATACATATATTAGATCAAACCTGAATGAGAAACTATTAAACGGCCTTAAACAAAAATCTAACATTGTAAGTAACTATGTTATTTATAATTATAACCCTCCCTTATGAAAATGGTCTGGATCCGGCCCTGGTGGAGAGGTATATGTTCTAAAGAGACCCAGCCAGTAGCGGGAAGCTGTTGATGATGATGATGATGATATTGCCATGGCGTATAATTTAACTGTAGATATCTTCTGATGTCAACTCGATTTATCTCTACTCTGCAGACTGTGTCCCACCGTTGAAGACGACATCTTTGAGAATTTTATTCTCAACTTATATTAAGGAATAGTTAGGAAATTTGATGTGGTTTACAGCATCATAATATTAATAGAAATAATTTATTATTTTAACACACACTGTAAGGCCTACATGTAGTATTTCTATACTAAAACTCGTTTCTTATGTTATGCGACTTTTTCTCACAAACGCGACCGAAACACTGTCACTGAGACACATCCTAGCATACCGGCGTTACAAATTAATTTCCAGATATGACATTTTGATACGAGACTATATTACTCGCCAAGAATTGCCAGGACACGTCTACACAGTATGAAGTATATGTGACGAGAGGATATAGATGGCTTGTTAACCAAAATTTAAAGACGCACTTTCAAAATACACTGAGTAGTAATCCCACCCTTCCCTAATTCCTCGAAACCAACGGAGCATTCATAGAATGGGATATGGTAGGAAAAGAACGAGCCAAAGTTATAATGATATTTTTAACTGCGTTTTGGGAAGCGGTGGAAAGAAGTTTACTAAAATATATTAATTATATCATTAAAATATAGAAATGATTAACTGTATGAAATAAATTGTAATAAACGGTAAAAAAAAAGTTCAATTTTGCCATACATTCTTAAATAATTTTAAAAATAGTCTTACACTGTCGCAAAATTATATTTTGACCTTCAAGTATTATTTTTAAACGCATTTTTTTAAAATCAACTATAATTTGAAATAATTGGTATATTCATGAAAATGGCGAGTAGGAATCTTCCTGTCAGGATGTCTATCTAGAATATGTCACATGAAAAACGGTAATTTTGAAATGAAAGTCAATACTAGCTAAGTGCTAATAGAGAAGTGAATGTAGATCTTTTTACTTGTCAGAGGAATAGGGGAGCTATTATCAACAGGTAAACAGATAACCTCGCAAGATTAACTACTTATCCTCTTCCCTTTATTTTTTCATTTCCAATATTGAAGTGCGATTTGTTTGAGCGTTCTTAGGTGCGTTAAGCTAAGATGCAAAATATATTCGAAACTACCAAGTAGGGAACGTCGTTCGTTGATTACTTACTCCCAGGGTTTGGGATGAGGAGGGTAACTTAGAATAACATCTCCTGTATAGCTGTAGAAAGATGATACTAAGCTTACTTTGCAATATTCTTCCCCTTGGTAGAGAAAAATTACCTTCTAAAATTGTAATTCACCCACGAATGTATAAGGTTAGTTTTCTCATCAAAGAGGGTCGAATACATTGGCAGAGCGAAAGTAATCAATTCTAACAAGTTAAGGGTAGTCCGTGAGGCTGCACGGGGAGGTTTACAAAGGGTGAATCATACCCTCCCTCATGAGGCCACACATGTGTATTTGCGTGAGTTATTTCCTCCTCATGCGAGGAAGTAAATTCACCCTCCAACCTCCTCCCTCGAGAACGCCCCCCCTGGGGATCTAGCACCGCAATTTGGACTTGTAATCAAGTCAGTTTCAGCCGCTTTCTCGTCCCGCCCCCCCTCCCTAGTCCTCTCGCAGTAATATTGCTCCCGAGGGTAGGGACTGTTATAGTGGTTAGCATGTGCTCGCCAAGGCCTCTTTTCATACACGCGTCACTTGTCGTGCGACAGACGACGACACTCCGCCGTGCGTCCTGAGCGTGTGTTTTTATACATGCAAGAGGCAACATGTTATGTCGTGCGTCATGGAGCGGGGAAGTAATGTAAAGCAGTCTCTTCTTTTCTAGAATTCGTGATGGAGCCGTGTTATTTCCCTATTAATGAAATAACTTGATAAAAAAAAACTGTGAAGGAGGATGTCTGTGGATCCTATAAGCATTTCAAGGCATTTTGAGAAAGCGTATTAATAATCCGTATGCGAGACTTAAGCCCCATATACACAGTCCATATCCGTAATCATGTGACCGTGCCAACCAATGAGAAAGTTGGAAACAACGTCCAATTAAATTCTTCGAAAGGAAACTTTCTAGAGCTAGGCGCAAACTGACGATATCCCAGTTGAACAGTAACAAAAGTAGCTACACAACATATTTTGATTGAGAGTCTAGGCTACATTTGAAAGGTAGGCTAAATGCAGTCACAAATAATATATTTAAAACATGAGCTAGTTAGTGTGATTGTTATGATAGTGCTATTGGTGCTTTCATTTCAATGCGTACGCACGCTTACTTTGCTGTGGTTGGGTACGTATCCGTATCGACAAGTCCTTAGAAAGTTAAAGTTGAGTCAACTTCTACGGAGTGATAAGGACTAAATAATTAAAGATGATAGATAGCTCTGTAGACAGTGCAGTTTGTTAGTGTGGAGTCGATCTCTTACTGAGCACTACGTACCTTATGGATACGGAGACTGTAGACAGGGCTTCAGACTGAGAAACACACCACCTGCTACAAACATACATTGTGGTAGCAACACAAGTAGTGTTGAGGTCGGTTACCATGCAGCCTCACCGACAATGCGGCACATTTTTTCCCCCAAGCAGCACGCCCTGCTACTCATTTGGATTATACACTTATGTACTAATTACGATAATGGTTTTAGGGATTACGAAGGTTATATTTAGAAGAAATGTACCCTCGTTTGCGTGGAAGGAGTGAAAACCATTTTGGAAAAATCATGTCTACAACTGACCAAGATCTCTGCGTCTTTAGCATTCTAGTCCATCTTAAGAGTCATGGCCGGTACACACAGAATGCTATGCTAAGCTAAGCTAAACAATGGTCCCTCATTTCCCTACCGATTTCAGTCTTGTTTCTTTCTGGTCTGCTCCAGTGAACTTTAGTTATGATGGCGTTGTCCAAAATGTCTTGAGTTCAGGTTATAGTAATGAGGAAGAAGAAAAGATGCTGCTGTTAGTGGTTTTTTTGGAAGATGAAGAAAATTTAGGAAGTGGAGGTTTGACTTGTTCAATTAACGCTTCCATTGTTGTATAAAAACATTCATTAAATATAAAACTTAAATAGAATATTACCTAAATACATATGTAATCAACCTAAAGCAAAACTTCAACACTTCTTTAGTTATTTTCACCAAACCAACACTGCGTCTGTTAAACACGGAGCCCAAATTGCATTATACGCAACCTAAGATAGCATAGCTTAGCTTAGCGTTCTGTATGTACCAGCCTTAACGAGTTAGACACGCAGCCACCAAAGTGGGTGATACGAAAGCTGTCGCAGGTATAGAATACTCCATATAATCTATTCCTCTTGGATCGTCATGCGTGAATTTTGTCGCTGCGATGTCTAGGTTACAGCTTTTTTTTATATTAGAATCGCTCGAATACCGTAGGATTCAAGAAATTTAGGAGCCAAGCGTCCCAACTTTAATTGTTTTCATGGTATTTCTATTTTTAGATAGCTACGCAAATTTTCCTATCAAAATAAACTTTTCTCGACACCCCAAAAATTGACTTGCGAGACACAGTTTGAGAAACAATGCCCTTAGACCATTTTACCACCGCAGCGGGTCGTCTACACTCCTCGGTTTAATTTAACCTCAGGACGTTAACATCAGAAACATTATCAAATGAGCTACAATCAAATAAATTAAAGTGATTCCAGTTCTTTTCTCAAACTCACTTATCGACTATAGCGCTTGGTGGTTGAATGTGCCACTAAAGTCACCAACTGACTGTTGTAGACTAGCTATTTTATTACTTCAATATTATAGTCAGGGAGTTTACGAATACATAATCTTCCACTGTTATTCAATAATATGCACCGGAAACTTCTCTGAAAAGAATTACTAAAACTTTTTTTTAATTTAAAATTCACCAGGAAAAGAAAGTATGCATGATAGTGTTGCAGTGGCGTGTCGTGCAATGTTGTCAAGGTAGGCAAAGCTTATAAAACTGTACAACCTTTTTGGTCCCTGATCGACTCTTACATTTATCGAAGGTCCCGCGATCACCTTTCGTTTCTCCACTCTACTTTTAATTACTTTTAGTTACTTTTTTATAAACATCTTGTATTTATTCCTTAAATTCAATATTTCCTCCAATATATCTGTCTTTATATAAAATACATAAAATAAATGAAATGTACACTCTGTTTATTTTGGAAGGTAGCAGTCTTACATTGATGGATTGCACTATGAACCTATCTTATGAACTGTACCATAGTCGAATAATGCAAGGTAAGCTTGTCTTTTCGTGACGATGTAGTTTTCTTGCGTGATCGAGTGAAAATTGATGCGAGATCGACCTATTTGACGACCCATACCGTAAACAAATTGAAGATATTTTTGTCAGCATCGTCTGGAATAGAATTAGTATCTAATGGATTTGTAAAGCCCGACCACTTAGTCACTGGGATGGGCTGTATTTTTATATAAGTGGTTTTTTGATTAAATTAAAGCTGTCATAAAAGTAGTAATACTCTGTCCACCAACCCCTTGTATATATTTATTTCAAGCTCGGTAGCATCAATAACACTACATTAATCACCGGGAGAAATATAGTTTTTTTTACCCTAAACAAGATGGAGAGTAGGTGGGTGAGTGAAGGGTTAGTGGTTTTGGTGCCAAAACAGTCGTTCAGAAAATAAACTCGTAATGTTAAGAGGATACTTGTATGTTGAGGTCCTCGTTATTTCTTTCTTTATTCAACCCTATCTTTCCCTGCTATATTCGTCTCTCTTGTCGCTATGCTGAGAGAGAAAGAGAGAGAGAGAGAAGACGACGTGTCCTAAGTAGTATCATAATGTCCGCACGACGCCGTAAATATTTCAGTAGTCCAGGAAAAGAGTTTTTACAACGCGATGACCGGCGGTTGTTGACGACTGCTTTTATTTAAAGGGCTAGAGGGGGAGGGGGGACACGAAGGGGTATTTTGTGTACAAAAAATGCTATATTGATTGTATAAATTAGTTTTTTTTAAAAGCTAGAAATATTTAACGACAATTTATACTTCATAAATGTGTAGATATTATGCGAAGTGGGTTGCATCTTAAGGAGGGAGTGACGGAAACGCAAGAAAAGATCAGGGTATTTTTTCAGTTTTTTAGGAAAACTTTTTTTGGCTAAAATAAATCAAGTATTGTTCAGAAGAATCATAAAGTTTAATTTTCTTCATATGGTGCCCTCAACAGTTCTTGAATATCTGTCATGAGCATAACGACAATTGTACACTTGAGTGGTCTCCATTCATGTGGAGGACAACACAACGAAACACATCAAATACACTATTAATAAGAAAAAAATCTAAATATCCTCGAGTATAACTAAACACAAAGCTTACAGTGTAGCACACAATTTTACGGAGCAACACTCCACATACGTCCACTCGCTATGAGAGCAGCAGACAGACAGACAGATAAACGGAGATTCAAAAACCCACTTTTTCGGATTTGGGGGCTCAGGAAACGTCGAGATTCATTAAAATCTCTAGTTAATTTTTTCGGACCATCGCAATACTTTCTCTACCTGTAAGATAGAAAGTAGAAAAGTTTTGACATAAAAACTTGCAGAAACGCCTTTTCGATTGTTCCCTACACTTTCACTTCAAACGGGCTGCCTAAGTAGCTGAGATATTGCCAAACAGATGTTACTTTTGGTTAAATAATGAAAATGCTTTTAAAAGTACTGAACTGAACACAACATTATTTTCCCTTAACCGGCGTTTATTTTCATACCTCATCAGTAAAAAAAAAGGGAAGAATTGTTCATGGTTTTTCTGAGTCTGACCCAGCTCTAAAGAAGAAGAAAAAAAGCTAGAAATAAAAATATTGTAAAATAACAAAACAATGACATCAAAAACACGTGATCCAATGCTACAAAGGAACGGCTTCAGCAAAAAATAATAACTAGACGCACTCAAATTCGTTACGCGCAGTAGTAAAAGCTATTGCCTATTTGGAAGCGTGTTCGTAATGTTTTTTTTCAGTCGTTGTGAATTGTGTTAGCATGTTTGAACTTTCACATAAAGAGTTATAACATAACCTATAATAAAAAAAAAAGTTATGAAAGTGGACTTCGTAAGTAGCATGGTCATTTCTCTTTGTAAATAGCCTTGTGCATTGTTATTAGAAGTGGCGGTGTAATAAAATGTATCCTTGCAGTGTTGGTTTTATTGAAGCACTTTTGACTCGTCATCAGCCGTGACTCGGGTCGCTAACAACCCCGGAGATTATACAGTCCAACTTTCATAGAAAGGGCCTTAAACAACTTATTTTTTTGCGGTAAAAGGGGCGCCTTGGTAAGCGAAAAATTACTGCGCATAAGTTCAGCTCTAACGCAATATTTAACTATACGATAGGTTATTTCAAAATATAGTTCATCCCAAAATAAAGTAGAAAGATTCCAGCAGCTCTTTTTCCTTAACAATCTTACAGCATACAATCATATACGTACCGGCGTTCTCGATTCGCATGCTGAATGGGTTGGTATATGGCCGGATCCCCCTGGATTAACGTGCATCCGTTTATATCTCAGAGCTAGATTTAAATATTGATGTGTGTGGCGTTCAAGCGCCAGGTAGTTTCACATTCACATTAGATTGGGTTCTTCTATTTAAATGAAGAATAAGATAAATTAAAGATCATAAATTAATATTTATGATTAATCAATTCTACACTTTGGTTCTGGTTACTAAAGAATGTATCTACTAAATAATTTAAGTTCTACTAAACAATGTTAGTCGAGTTGGAATGACTGCGAGGGTGTAAGACACGTCCAATCTGTATGATGGTGTGGTCGCGAGTGTTTTTCCAATGGATTCTTGCAACACCCACACGATTTTCCTTCTTTGAAAGAAATCGGCCAAGTTCGCTTTCACCGTCACTTAAAAAACTGCAACTCGGTTCGCGGAGATCTTTTACAATTTCTCCTGTTATTTACGGTTAGTTTTTAAGGGTCGTAAATAATAATTTAAAAAAACAGACACTGTGTGGTAATCTTCTTTTATAAAGCATGACCAGGTGACGTTCCAGTACGCCCTTCCTTAAATTTCATAAATCCTGCTAAAATTAACACGACATATAACATGACATATTTTGGTATGCCTCAACAATCTTATAGTTTGAGTTTTATTAATAAAATGTATGGAAAGATACCATTAGCTCATTTTCAAATCATATTTGTGGATATATGAAACTAGGTTTTCCGAAAAAAGAACCTTAGACTTAGCCTTCCTCCAACAAATATGCGAACAGTAAATTTTTGATAGGTTCAGAACAGAAAATTTTAAGATATTTGATAACTAACAGCGATCTTTCATATTTTATTTACCTTAAGATAAGAAGTTTCGTAGTTTTCTTGCCTCTTTCTCTTAATGACATGACAAAGGGTGATTGTAGATGAAGGACTAAAGGGAGTATATGCCTAGAAAGAATATATAAATAGTTCCAGAAAACGACTAAGACCATTAAAAGCCATGTGGAATGATAGCTATTGATACTTTCTTGCAGACCAAGGTGCCAGCCTTAAGACTTATTACCTGCTTCAAGTATTTGCAATAGAAGCTTACAATAGGCAACTTTCACCCAGCAACAATCGCTGTACAACTATAACTGTTGATTAAAATGGAGGAAGGTTGGGGGGTTTCACACAAAGCAACCGAATTGTCTAGCCCGACAACAGTCGATCAGAAGTGACCCACTATTTTTTTCTATTTGGTTAACTGAATATCTGTTGTCTGTTGGTTTTCATCTGCATTGACAAATCTTATGAACCTGTTTTGAGATGAGTTTACCTGAATTAAACACCGATAATTTTACATCTGAAGTGGAATAACAACCGGCAATAAGAAATTTATCACAATTCACAGGATGGTGCTGTTGCCATTCGGATTCCAGGGGTTGCCTTTAGAATTTCTTCTCTCACATTAAGAGAAGTGCTTCAAAATACGTCAATGATATCAAAAATACTTTTAAAAAAACTTATCTTAATTTAATCGGATATCTTCACAGCTTGTAAAGAAGAAAACCTTTACCAAACGCTCACTAATATACGGATGCTAATAAAATATTCGCACTAGTTTTGTGATTTTCCTTCGCCACCTCCTTATGATGAGCCATAGAAAAAGAACCCCGTCCTCCAAATCCATAATCACAAGTGGTCAATTTGTTCTTGTACTCTGTTTAAGTTGGTACTGCTCTTTCTGAGCTAATGAAATTGCTGACTATTGCCTGTTAATTTGACAGCGATAGTCGGTCAAAGATACAGTAGCCCCGTGGCTTCTTTGGTGCTGACTGATAGTTCACAGCTGACTTCTTACAGTCGATGTTTCGGTATAGACCTAAATTTTGATTGTCAGAAGTGGCAGCTGCTAAACACAAGTTTTTGCAGATCATATGGTTCGGCGTAAGGACACATAATTTGGTCTGGTAACTTTTCAAAGCCGTCAGCTGTCACTCAGAGCCAAAGAAGCCATGGGGCTACTGTAGTTGCCTAGTGTGAAACGGTTCTGAAACTACAAAATAAAGTGTAAGAAGAGAACACGATGTTTTGGTGTTGGTGAGACGTGAACAAAATATCTATACCTAGGAAGAAGTCTGCACAGCATGAACAAACAACTGAATTACTAAATACTCGTACAAGTGTTGAAATTACATGTAATACAATTGGCCAGTAGGAACACGTGGTGCATTTCACGTAACGTAACGTGCATCTTGATGGGTTCCATTTAAAAACACGAGTAGAACCTTTACGTTAAGTCATCCTTACGTCACGTTAACGTTAAAGTTGGTCGTGATCCCGGCTGATTAACCGGGATATTAAATAGCCTACCTACTCTAGTGCTCTCGAAACAGAAAACGTACCGAATGTGGTTTTATGCATTCTTAATTTTACAAAATAAAAAGTAAGATCAATTTATTAGTTTTTTCATTAAAAAAATTATATATATATATATATAAACATTAAATTTTGTTGCAATTTTTAAAATATGGTAGAACTGTTTCACTCGTCTACTCAATACACTGTGTTCTAATGAAGACATAAAAAGCAGAAAAAAACACAAAACCATGAAATTGTCAAATTATATGAAAGTTTGTTAATGCTTCGTAAGAAAAAAACAAGGGGTTAGGCCTCCCCAAGGGAAACATTTTGGGTGTGTTTAGGATCTATTTAAAATTGAATTAGAGTTATTTTTATTCCTCGTGGGAGAAGGAGAAAATTAAGACAGGAATAGAGGAAGCGGGAGATAGAAGATAAAAAGAAAAAGGAGAGAAAAATTAGAAAGAAAAAGGAGAAAACAATAAGATCGAGTAAAACTATATTTTTCAAACACAATTATGTTTACAAGTTACCAACAAAATCCCATAGGCTCAAATTGATATCAAACTCCGAATTAATATTTACCCTGCTTGTTTTAGCCAACCAAAATAAGACCTCCGATTTAGTTTACTATCCCTTGCGTTTAGAGAGTATACGTTAAATACTTAAAACAAAATAAATACCTTATGACCATAGCAACGCCTCGTTTTGTACGGCTGTCCACCATGTTTTCTTGTATTTGATAATGAAGGTATTTGAGAAGAAACAAGGAAAGGCAGACTTGTTTTGGAGGAAGGGAAGGGTTACTTATTGAAGCCGACACCTGTGCCTGAAAAATCGTAACCCCCTCCCCCTCCCAACACACACACATACACACACATACACACACACTCCACACACTCAAAAAGCCATGTAAGGTGCGTTCAATAAACAACAGTAAAATGTAGTTCTCTACAATAGAAAGACCTTGGAAGGAGGTGTCGGATTTCTGAGCACACTCTCGAGAGACCTCTTTTGTCACACTCTGTATAACTTGCCTCCGCTAAAATAAACACAGCCGGGGCAAAATTCCTCGGCGATTTAATGCGCGCGCACTTTTTGTGTGCTTTCGTGCACAAGTTCAAAAAAGTCTTCAACAGAAATACATATTTGCTCATAAACTAAAAAAATAAATAAAAAAATCCCACCAAGTCTTACTTTGTACTCGTACGAGTAATGGTCGCTCAGTGATAAGGGGCGTCATATATTAAGTTACTTTGTAAGCCACGTTTTGATATAGGACTGGGATTAAAAATGACAAGTTAAATATTAAAAATAAAATAAAATAATAGGAGCACAAGATAGAATACTAATAAAATAGACTTATTCAACGAATACATATAATGGCATGTATGGTGTGTGTATATTATATATATATATATATACACACACACCATAACCAATGGTCACACGGTTTATTATGTCAGATAGTGTAATAAATTAGATCTCTCATGATGTGGACGTTGAGGTTTGAATCTCATCCGAATAGGGTCTAACCTAGGGTTTTTTCCACGTGTGGCTTATCACAATGGTTTTTCCACCCTCTCTACACACTACTGTGGGAGCACCTTCTCAGCTACTTTCATCATTCAACGTTATAGGCTTATAAACCTTTTGTTAAAACCGTATAAACTAAAATCGCGCGGTGAACTGCCTATAAATCTCGTTCCTTTATTTATACTGTAATCATATCTCGCAAGATATGTGAAACGAAATAATAAACATTGTTATAGAAACATAATGGAAAAAAAGAGAGCATCGCATTTCACCTAAGTATGGAATAATAAACACTGCTACATAAACACATTATTTGTTTTGTACATTTTCTACTCATTTATCAAAGCTCCATTTAAGAAGTTATATTTTGTCTATGACAACATATTGATTTTATGAAATATTCTAACGCGCAAGTCATGTTGAGCTCGACTGCTGAGTACATGGAGATCGAGGTTCGAATCTCGGTCGGGTGAACTGGGGGTGGTTTTTCCTAAATGGTTTTCTACTCTCCCTTCACGCAAATGTGGGTTCACTTCCTCTAATTCAACCTTCCCAATTCCTAATCCATTAGAGTAATTAGTACTTAAAGCGTATAGCCCAAACGGGTAGTAAGACGTGGTGCTAAATATTTTTATTATTATTATAAAATATTCTTTAAGGTAGAATTTGTTGATTCTTAAAGAGTCCTACAAATTTACAATGATAAGATATTTATTATTTCAAATAGTTGAAGAACTATGGATGAAATTGGAAATTTCTGGTGTCAATTTTTTTAAATGAGATGCGCCATTTTGTAATAAACTCACTTCGGTGGCTATATGGTTTAACCGTTGAATGTATATATACTACAAGAACTCACCAGCCCAGCAAATAAATCTGACGAGCTTTGGTTAGTAAAAAATATCTCGCCG